>VXAU01001451.1:706690-783840 GCA_013399695.1 Formicarius rufipectus | reverse complement strand
GTTCCCCGGCGGGTGCCGGTCCGCAGGGCGGCTGTCCGGAGCCTTGTATGTGGCGAGAGAGGGTGGGGGGAAAGAGCGAAGAGGACTTCTTTCTTTCCTCAGACATCCCCGTTTCAAGCACACAATATGGTACCCACAAGCCGGCTGTGCCCACCGGAGTTTGAGCATGAACTAATAATAGCTGGATAGTTCCACAGGCTACCCGAGCTGGCGGGTCTTCCTAGCTCTCCGTCTGGACCGACCGAAATTGGCTGTAATCTATTGCAAGAGAAAGTCGGAAAGCAGCTCATTTGGGTGAGGGGGTGGGGGACTGGAGAGTCGCTGCAGGAAGGATATAAATAGATTTTTTTTTTTTAATTTTTTTTTTTTTTAAGAAAGCGAACGTTTTGGAAGTTAACGTTTGGGAATATTTGCTGACACGGTCGTCTCTCTTGCCTACCGTGATAACCCTTGAGCTTGTCCCCCTTCACGCATCCATGTGAGACCTTGCCGAGATGTATTTTAAGAGGCTGTCATCTCCGTTATGAAATGCTGGGGTTTGTTGACACAAAACGGAAAGAAATCCAGACGATTCAAAGTAAAGGCTGACACTGTGTCCTTACAGTCTGCCTTTCTGAAGGTGGGGGAAAGATTTCAATGACACAGAGTTAATAACAGCAGTGTTGCCCTTAACTTTGTGCTGCCCCAGTGGATGTGCGCTGCTTTATGTCACAATTTTCTTGTCATTTGTGATTTGCTTAAGAATATAAATACATTGTGTATTTATATATATCATAGGGGGTATTTTTGAAAGCCTTTTAGGTTATTGGCTTTGATCTCAAAGTGCATTTTTACAAGCATGTAGTCAGGCCTTCTGAAAAGAAGGCTTATCGGCAGAAGAAACAGTGCTGTTTATTTGGGAGAGCTGTAGCTTATCATGTTAATATCTGACTTCACTGAAGGCATGGTTGTTTATTCAGAAATCCTTCCCATTCAGACAGCTTCTTTTGGGTCATGAATCCTTATTTCTAAATATCTTTGACCTTTGGGAGCTGATGGGTTCCCTTTTCTTGCTGTCACATAAATACAGAAATTCTTCAGAAGACCCTGACAAATGTCTACCTACAGGGGGAGGAGAGGAAAGGGAACATGCGAGTTCACGTCCAAGTACCACAGCCTGATATCCTGATCCAGCCTTGCTCTCGAGCAGTCTTCACTTCCATGAGAATTCCTGTGGAAGCAAAGGGGATTATGTACATGATGAAGTGCAGATAAACTTTGTGGGATGTTTTTGATATTTCCGCAGCTTTTCATGGATTGTAAGTTGTTGCTTTCCCTTCTTAAATGCAGAATGCAGAATCGTATTATAGAATAAATCTCTTCTGGGTACCAGTTTGTGAGTCAAAACTGTGTTTTCTTTCTAACTGTAGAAAGTTTTACAAGAAGCTTCTTCTAGAGAGAGACCTAGAAAGGCATATAATTTGTAAATAATGTGCTGGCCTTCCCTCACCCAGACTCATTATCTATATTGTTCTAATAAGCAGTGCCAGCTTTTTAACCAAGGCAGTTTTGTTCCAATTGGTGGCATTTGCTAGGCTGGATTTTGGTAGCTCTGTCCTCTCTTATCAGTGGACTTACCACAGTGGGCCTGATCCTGCATTGGGTGAGGCAAGATGAGCAAAAACTGAATCCACTGGCAAAGATTCATAATTTCCTGCAAATATGAAGGAATGGTCTTGAAATGGCCACTGATTCTGTGTGTGTCTGTGCTGGGAATCAATGCTGTCTGGCTGCTTCGGGAGAAGAGGCACAGAAGGAACACAAGACCTCAGCTTGACCTGATATCTTCTTGCTGCTTTTGTTCCCCCTATGACCTGTTCTGTGAACCCAGAGAAGAGTCACGAATGGATATTTGATGGTGATGCACAATTGCTGGGCAGTAGGTTAATGCTGTAACATGTGGGCTGAAACGCCTGGCAAGTTTTGCCCAGGGCTGCCGTCGTTGTTTTTTGGGAAGGAAACACTTAATGGGAGTAAAGAGCACAATGGTAATTGGCACTAAGGCTTGAAAAACCCTCCTTTAATTGACAGTTCCCCCTAAGTAGTTACCTGTTTGCACCTCTTTTTTTTTTTTTAAAGATGCTGGATACAACTTCAATCTCTTCGGCAGATTTGTTGGTCAGGAGCTGAGTTGAGCTGATGAGATGGGCTGTTAAATTCTTCCTGCCACAAGCCAATTTTCTCCTACTTTGGACAATGTACCCTTGTGAATGATTCAGAGCATTGATTAGAAACATGTTTGTCTTTGGAAGTTTTCTCTGTAAATCACTGAAGTCGTCTTTCACTGACTCTCAAAAATGAGTCTGCTTTTTAAAGTAATACCAGAACTGTTTTGTTCGTGCAGGCAGCAGACAGTGATTAGGATGTTTTGCCTAAGTAGGGAGAAAGGAGAAAATGAACGTTTGTTTGTTTGTTTTAGTTTTTGGTTACAGTTGTATTAATTATTGCCAGTGTGTTGATTCTTGGTTCTGTCCCCGATAAATCACTGGTGTTCTACATTATCTTTCTCCTCCCGGGTAGCATGGTTTTAATCATCTTATGCCGAGCTAAGGAAAGCTCGGCTCAGCCAGTTGTCCAAAGGGGAATTTCTCACTGAGATTTAAAAAGCAAAATCCCAGATTGGAACAAACCCTTTGGGGTGGGCATGTTAGGTGGTGTCCACTGACTGACGAGGCTCCTTTTAGGAATCATCACATTCAAGAATGTGCATCTATGTGGTCAATGGGTTTAATGGCTGTGGAAAGAAAGGCTGTTGGTTGCAGTTAATTTTTCTTTTAAATAGTACACAGAGGGATTCCTGTGGCAGCATGGTAACAGCCTCTGCTTGAATTTCTGATTGAAAGCCTGGTCGGTCAGGGGAGTCCTGCACCTGTATTGCCATCACCTGCTGTTAGCAGAGATCATGTGCATGTGAGTGCTGGGGAACGTGGCTGCAAATACTGCTGCTGGGGAGCAGAACAAACCCCCTCCTCACTTTGTAGCAAGGCTTTTTGTCACTTGGACTTGAAAGAAAATTGCCATCTGCTAGAGGGTGGTGAGCCATTTGCTTCTTGTGAGGAAGCAGGTGTGTGCAGAATTGCAGTGCGTCCGCCGGCGAGGCTTGGCTGCCTTGCTGCTCTGCAGGGCACCTCTGACCAGCCAGCCGGGGGACAGAGGGATGTCTGCAGGGGAAAGAGCCAGCCTGGGATCCAGCACCCAGCCCTGCTTCTCCAGTGAATTTAGCACTTGTAAGATGCAGACAGTTGTTCTGGGCAGCAAGCTGAAGGTTTTACCTCTGTTCCTGTCTGATACTGAGCAATGAAGACTCCTGCTTAGAGCAATAAGGCATAATAGTTTCCCATCCCCGCAGGAAGGTGGGCCTGAGGCTGACTCTTCCAAATTAGTTGCTTCTTTATAGCAGATTTTGATTTGTACTTGTGTCATTTCACCCCAAATGAGGTTAATGATGCTGGTAGTGATGGCACATCTGGGCTAGCAGGGCTTGAAATAAATAACTCTATTAGAACTGGATGCTTTAGGGTTTGCATGATGCCACGTAGAGGAAGCTCCTTCTCTTGTTCTACTGCCCACCTGCTGTGCACTCAGAAAATCTCTTCCAATTACGGTTTTGATGCTTAGAAAGTGAACTTGTATAAAAGGAGCAGAGAAGTGGGGAGATGGCCCTGTTTGTCTTCTGCTGTGCTTAGAGAGATAGCTCCCTGGGAGGGCAATCTACCACGATGAGTGACTGACAGATAATGTTCTGTCCCTGTGAGCAGCTTCTGTGACAGTTTGTACCCAGTGGAGGCACGAACACCCAGTGTCCCTGCAGGAGCTCTGTGCAGGCTGTGCTTGGTGGCAGAAACCCCTCTGAGATGTGCACAGGCACCCTGAACTTCCCAGAGGTGAAAGAAGAACTTCACAGAGAGGAACAAATGTTTTTTTAAAAGCCATTCACAATATTTCTTTGGCACTTAAAACTTTTTTTTTCCTCCATTCCTGTTGCTATTCCTGAATGCTTCCTGCTCAGTTCTCACATGGGGAAGAACAAGGTATTACTGCTTTCTTACCTGTCTTTGTGACACCTCAACACCATACCCTGCCTGCAGTCATCCCCTGCAAGACTGTGGCTTCAGGAGCTTGAGTTTTTCAGCTGTATAGACTGAGAAATTGTTAATTGAAATTCTCTTGAGAATGCGTGTGGGTTCCCACTGAAATCAATAAGTCTTCTGCTCACAGACCTGAGGGTAGAAATGGGCTTGTGCTCGGTGTTTGACAGGCAGAGTTCAGCAGCTTTGTTGTAAAGAAGCTTCGTGTGTTGTATGTGTGTGTGCACCAGCCTCTGAAGGTGGTTACGTAGGGTCTAAATGGAAACCTGAACGTTTATCCCTGATCGAGTTTCCTTGTGTTTGGCTTCAAAAGCCACAAGAAAAGCTCGAGTGCTTAAGTGCTGGGGCATCTGCACCCTGTAACACTGTACATGTGCACATGCCATACGATTCAGGCAATGCATTTTCAGCTGATGAAATAAAAGCAAAAGTCACTACCAAGCAAAATACTTGAGTGAAACATTCAGCAACAAAGGACGGTATCTGAAAGTTTAAATATTTACTTTTCTAGGAGCCTCTTGAAGGCAAAATGCGTTTTGTTAACAGAATCATTTTTCCTCTCAGGGGTGTTGGCGGTAGTTTGTTGTTTTAGAGCTGTGCCCGTCGTGTAGCCTTCATCCTCAAGTTTGTTATTGCACGGGGAATGGGGCTGTACAAATTGTTGTTACTGGAGGGTTAGTTTGTATCAACAAGATACTGGAGTGATTTTCTTTAGGCTGAATCATTTGATCTTTTGGAGAATGCGTGTGGCTTTTCTTCCGAAGTTGTCCTATGACCCATCCCATTCTGTCGCAGTCATTATCTTTTGGTCAGAAGCATCAAAAGAAATAAAAGGTGTTTATCCGGACCAAAGGATTCATTCTTCCCCTGTTAAGCACAGTGTTTCTTGCATTGACTGACGCGTGAGTGATCAGGGTATTTAACCAGATGTGCTTGTGACGGGTGAAGGGGCTGCAGGGCGAGAGACACAAGGATGTGAATGGCAGTCAGGCCCGACAAAGGGTGCACGGTGTGGGGTTCCCTCTCTGTTCATTAACTCAGTGCAGGGTGGTTGTTATTGTCAGTGATTAGGCTACCTCGTGGAGGTGTTGCCAGCACACCTTTTCCCGGGGCCACGGAGCCTTTCAGGGGAACTAGGATCAAATCACCTCCTCAAGCTCCTGGTTGGGGCTGAGAACTGCAGGGGAGGTAACTGCTGACAGCAATCAGGTTGGGTGCTAAACGGGAGTGTAAACCATCTAGTACAATAGGGCTGATGATGGCAAAGCCTTGGGCACAGTTGCCAAAACAGAAGTTGAGTTTGCCTATGTCTAAGTGCCTTTGCACAGTAACACCACTGATATCCATGGAGTTAAATGCAAGAGGTACAGGGTGCTACATCATTTTTAGCTCTGGTGTATGTCAAAAGTCCCTGAAGTTCTTACAGTGAAAAGGAGATCTTTAATGTCTCTTGCCTGCCTCGACTTCGTTGCTTCTTTCATTGTTCTCGAAGGGTGGGGATGGAGCTGCACTTTCCATGGACTAGGCTGGAGCTACTTCTGCACTCATGGGTATCTGTTGTGAATCTCCTGAAGCCCTGGGCAGACCTTGGGTTTCCTTGGATTCTGCTGGTGCCAAAACTGTTGTTCTGCTCTACCCCACAGTGACACGTGGGGAATTCATGAATCAATATGGGTTGTGCCTACAGTGAGTACGGGTATCACGGTGACACAAAACCCGGAGCGATGGATTACAAAAGGCACGTTCATTTACCTGACAAAGGTTGTCTATCTTGAATTATTTATGAAGTCTCACAGCGAGCTAGTAAATTTTGTAAAAGCAATGGAGTCCTGGTAATGTGAGCCTCTTCACTGCAGCTTCCGTAGTGGAGTTCTGCTGAGGAGGTACAGGAGGTGGAGGATGGAGGAGGAGGAAGAAATAGGCGGCAAGTGGAGGGATCGAGAGACTGCTGTTTTCATGTGCAAATGATGAGGTGTGCAGAGCAATGAAGTGCGAATTAGTTAGATCACGCTGTGCATTGGAGCAAAAATCTGTGTAGTGTTGGAAAGCAACTTATGCCTCAGGGAAGGGTGGGGGTGGAAAAGATGGGGAGTGCAGAAACAAGGACAGAGAAGGGTGAAAGTGTCCTGACTGAAATACTGGCTACTTCCCATCTATAGGAATGTTATTTGCAGGGGTAGTTTTATTAAAGTATATTTTCATTTTAGTGAGGTTTTCTTATCTGAGTTCCACTAAATGAAGGCTCAAGCCAGAGCTAGCCAGGCTTTTCTGTGTAGCATTCAGGAACTGGAAAGCTTGTAAGTGTGCAGAGCACGTGGCTGTGGACCAGAGAGGTTTGCTCAGGATAACCTGGAAGATGTGTCCACAAGGGCATTACATCAGTGTTATCCAACGGAGAGTGAGGGTAGTAAGAGTTGTAGTCTTGGCAACAGCATGCCAACTTGCCTCAGTCCCTGCTGGAACCCTCTTTCAGAGCTGGAAATCAGTGATGGAGCAGGCACAGTGCAGGTTCACGGTGCGGCTGCTTCTCTGTACCCGATTTGTTGGTAAACAGAGCCTGCCCCATGTGTTTGGGCTTCTGAGCCTCTTGGCCTTGCAAGCACAAAGTTAGCCCTTAAATGGTCACATTGGTAGAAAGAATTGGGAAAGTGTTATATCTATCTCCATTGAAGTGACAAATGAGGACATGATTCTCCTTATAAAGACCAATACCTCTCAACTCATAACAGAGCTGGGTCCTGAAACTTTTGTCATGAGCTGCCAGTTTGCTGTCAGGCTCTATTTCCTCTCCAGTGAGCGCTTAATCTTCTGCAGTCCAGAAGAATCTCATATCCAAAGTCAGAGTTCACATTAATTCTCCAAATAAGAAAGCAAAACAAGGGGTGTATATCTAAATTTCTCGAGCTAACCTTGTATAAGCTACTTACCCATCAAAAATGTGTAAAGCTCTCAGTGATGTAATTTCTGTTGAACCAGAGATATTCTGGTATTTGAATTCTCAGAACTACTAAGTTTCATGTAATAATATCTCTCTGTTGTGGTTTCTGTACAGTATGACACAGGGAGGGTCATGAATGCAGTGCCTTGTTTGCATTTCTAATGTGTGGTGGTTTCACAGGCAGATTTTTGGCAGCTGTAACACGAACACCAAAATAGAGACAGACTTAAGCCAAGCGAAGCGCTTAATGTTCAGCTTTATCAGGTGTTGAAGATTGAGTCAGATTCTGGGCTGTGAGTGGTTGAATGTCTTTTTATTGCTCCATAACCAACTCAGTAGACCCAGGAGGAGCCAAAGTGCCATTTCCTCATGTCTGAGGTAGTCTTGTAAATTAGAGGTCTCTGCTGAGCGTTCACTGTAGTGTCACATTCTTGGGATCAGTGTGTGTGGGAAGTACTGTGTGGGCTCAAGTGCTTCCACTACCTCTGCAGAGAGAGGGATGCCCCTTGCCCAGGTAAAAGTAAGCTTTCTGCAGCACTGTGTCCTGAATACCAGGGGGGAAAAAAAAGGTGGAAGAGCATTTAATTATTCAAAGCCTGCGAGCTGAAAAGGGTTTCAGGATGGTGAGCTGGGCATGCGTCAAAGCTTCATGGGCACTCTGCTTTCCCCTCCTCCCCTGCCTGCTCAGGGAAGGAGGGTAGATTACAGGAGTATGGAAAAAAAATAAAAATCAATAGTTTTCTCACAGCCCTTATTTATTCTGTTTCTGTTGGCTGGGAAGTCTTAATAATTGTTGATCAGTGATCAAACTGAAGAGTTTATTTTATCTCCCACAGATCCAAGAGCAGAGGCCAGAAGGGATCCTCTCTGTGAGCAGGGGTGCTTTTGTGCCCCTCCTTGGCTGAATGCTGAGGGACTTCTGATTGAGCCATTCCTGATGTTGGGCTTGTTATGATGCAGAAGAATTTGCTGCTGTCAGTCTTGGGTGCTGTACTCTGCTACAGCTGTGTAGGTTTAAAAGCTGAGAATTGTTAAGAAAATTTTCAAGATGCTGGAACAAGTTCATCCCTGATAAAACAATGCTGTGGGATTATGTGGGGTAACTTTGAGGCCTATGTATTTTAAATATGGTGGTGGTTGTGATTGCTTTGGATGTAATTTTTATTGTGAGATGGAGAAAAGAAACACATCTAACACATTTATTATCTGCTCATGCTTTGGTCCCAGTTTCTAAATAACCCCATTTAGCACCTGCCTGCCTGTTTGACCCAGCAGTAAAAATGTTCTGTTGGCATTTCTGACATCAAAACCGCCTTTTCACCCATCATCTTAAGGCTAAATTGAACCTTTCTGTGTCACTTGCTTCGTGCTATGTTTATTTGTTTTGATCTAGTCTTTACTTTAGAGAAAAATCTAACTAGCTCTGTCTCACCCTTACTGCCTGCTAAGTGCTTGGGGCTCTTTTTTCGTGTGAAGTGGCTCCTTCCACAGGTGATTTTATACCCTGTTTCCCCCTGCTGCTCTGTGCTCCTTGCCCAGACACGGGGATGGAGCAGCTGGGGATAAAAGGGCTCTGACAGCCACATTTTGGCACGAGGTCTCACTTCAGCACTGTGAGTGCTGAGCTGGCTCATACCTTTTTGCCTTCTTGCAGCCCTGTGGTGACAGCCCTCCTGGGGCTGTGTTGGCTCGAGCAGGCACAGCGTGGCTGAGCCAGAGGTGAGGATGCACCCCAAGGCTGGGGCTCTGCATGAAGCACTGCCTGTGGGAATCTGTTGCTGCCCTTCTTCTCTTGACACCACTCCAAGTGGAGCCTTGTGCTGAAAGCATTGCTGGTTTGTGCAGTTTATGGATGTGATTATGTGTGCTGAAAGCAGCCTTGCCTTTTTTTTTATTTTATGAGGGCCACTTAATAAATGTCACTTATTTGGGGACTCTTAGGCAACTGAGTGCATGACCAGCCACTTTCTCACAGGGAAGTGGCTGCCAGACCCCATCCTGTTCTCTGGAGTCACAGCCGGCTGGTGGAAGAGTAGGTTTGCCACCTACCAGGAAAAAAGATGTGGTGTTTTTATGGCAGCTTGTGTAAAATTTGACTTTCATTCTTAGTTAAATCTACTAATTGCTGTGTTTGGGCCATTTCAGTTGTTAGACCTCACTAGATAACATCAGGGTTCTTATATGTGAAGTGGTTTTTTTTTTCAGAGAGCACCTGCATCTGCAGAAAGGAGAGGTTTAGTAACTAGTACCTGTCCTTATGGAGAAGCATCAGAGTGATTGCAGTGTGGTGAAATGGAACCTGCTTGGGCTGCAGGGGAGCTGTTCCAGCTGCTGCGTTACCCACAGATTTGTTGGGGCCACAAGTGGAGCAGATACCTGGAGTTTCTCCATTTGACAAAGTATGTTGGGTGAAGGGTGCAAGGCCTGGTGCCTCAGGGCTGGGTGGAATTGGTGTCCAGAGCACCAGTTTCATCCCACAGCTGCCAACCTGCAGTACTGGCTGAACTGCAATTTGTTGAACTGTTCCGAACTTCACGAGGTTCACTGCACAAAAGTCCAGATCCCACAGCCAAAGCAAGGACTGTTCCAAGTATATTGCCCTTTTTTTGTTTTTGTTTTTATTTTTTCCTAATTTTCCACATGAAACTAACCTTGCTTTGTCATTTGGCTTGGTTACAGTATTTATTACAATGACATTCCTTCCCCTCATTTTTTTTCTACTGCTATGATATTGAGATTTAATATTTATCTTCTAATAGTTTCTGGGTAGTGGAGTGCCTGCATTAGTGGCAGTGTTGTATAGTTAATCCTGAGCACAGATAGCTGTGAGGAGTCCAGACGGACTCCAGCCCTTAGTGGCACACTCGTGACTGAGCAAATGAGCTTGGAAATTGCTGGGTTTTAAAATTGCTTCTGTGTTAATCTTGCTGTGACACCACAGCTTCTGGCAGCATGTGGGTTAGCAAGATGCTTGTGGCCGAGAATGAGGGCAGGTTCTCACTTCACAAGAGTCTCAGCAAAGACCTTGTCTTACACCTATGCTCTGAGGAGGTTTGCACTGAGGAATTTGGCCCACTTTCCCATTGCCAGAGCTGTCTCCCAGGTGTTCTCTTATCCCTGAGTGACCCTCAGACCTACTTTCTGTCCACTGTGTGTTAAAGGGTGACCAACCTGTCAGTCCTGGCGAGCATCAGGAACAAAGCTTGTGTGCCTCAGGCTTGTTTCCTGGGGACACAGGTAATTCTTTCATGATGCCCTTGGGATTGTCCCCTTTCCCTCCCACTCCCCACTGCAGTGTGAGCATCTTGTCCTGTTCTCCATCTTCTGCTCCTTGTTGTAGTTTTGTACGTGCCCTTTGCTCATTTTACTGATGAAACTATGGCTTCAGAGGCTCCAGTGGTGGAGCAGGAAATATAACCAGATTATGTAATCACTCCTCTTCTATTCCTTTGAATGAATCCATGCTCTTCATTTTGGGGAAAATGTTTCTTCTTCTATGTACTAACAAGACATCAGATTCAGCTGCAAGAATGAAAAACATGGGCAGGAGGATTTGGACTCCAGGGACAGTATCTGTCCCTTTCTTTGGTCTTGGGAGGGTGGGAACTGTCCTTGTGGGTGAAAAGCTTCTCTGAAGGACATTGGTCTCTGGCAAATGCCTGAGCATCAAAGCTTGGGCAGTGCTGTTCTCTGTACAGTTAGTTGGAGGGCAAGAGGCCTTGTTGCTGAGTGCTCAGCACTGGACTTCTGCAAATTAAATGGGGGCCCTTTGCTGCATAAGCCCTATGTTGGCTCCTTGTGCCTAGTAAATTATGGTTAGGCACCTTTCCCAAGAAATGCTCTCTTTAAAATTGCATTTTTGTGCTGATGGTGCACCCATTTAGAATTGGACCTCATGCTTGTTGCCTCTTTGTGGCGAGTGCTCACCAGTGGTACCAGTTACTGGGGAAACTGCAGGGCAGTAGCTCCTGACTGTCCCTCAGATGTTTAACCCCTTGGAAGGTACCTGAGATATCATCTGAACATTTTCTGCTCCCTATGTCTGTCTTGGAGAGAAATTCTGGAGGCCATTAAGCTGGGTAATTTACATGCTTCTTGAGCCTGTGCCTAGGGAAATACATTTCACAGGTAATTTCAAATCTCTTGGCGTGTGGAAGAAGTCATTATTCTAAATAGAAAGGGGCTGGTGATGTCACAGGCCCCATTGAGAGGACCACATTAGAGACTGGGATTTTTCTTTCTCACAGAAAAGAGTCTAAGGCATACTATTCACAGGGTTTGGGGATGTCAGGTGTTTTTGGGTTTAATGCTAATACTCATTTAGAAAAGCAGAAGAAAGAATTATCTTGTAATCTTCGATTCCAGTTACCTGTGAGTGTACTGTGTGTGAGGGCTGGGAGGAAACCTCCTTTGGGCTACCCATAAGTGTGTGAGTTTCCTGCTTTGGTGTTCCAGTGTTGTCTTCCAAGGACAAACATCAGGAGGTTGAGTTGCAGTTCTGACTCTGCTCCCAAAAGTCTGTCTGGGTTTGGGACTACTGCTTCACCTTTGTAGCTCCATTCTCCCCTCCCTGAAAAAGACAGAAAATACTTTTGTCAGACATAGTAGGAGGATTTGCCAGTTCAACACTGGTCAGCCCCTTCAAAATGATGTTTGATGGGCTGTGGCACTGTCTGCTTGAACTGTGGGATTGCAACAGGGAGGGGATGTGGATGGTAACTTTGGATGTGAAGCAAGTTGGGAATGCACTGCTGGCTTATCATTTGGGACTTCTGGTGAGCAGAGGGACACATCTGTGCTGAGCATCCAGGAGAGTTTCCCAGGGACCCTTCCCTTTGGAAAGGGAAGAGAACTTGCTATGGAGTGGTGTTTTCTTGCAGCAGGGGAAACTCCCACAGTGCTTAGCAGAGCATCCTTGTTCTTAAAGGTGCTCCAGCACAGCATCCTCTTTTCATGGGGTTCTCCAGGACAGGAGTGGCATCCTTTTTGGTGTGAAAAGCTGGCTGCAGTGAAGGTGGGGAAACTGAGCCTGATAGATCAGTGTCCAGAGCATGTTCAGCAATTCCTGTAGCACCTTCTGAGTGGTTCCAGTGTGGTTCAGGCTTCTCCATTTATACAGATTTGTATCCTTTTCAGAGGAAGAGTGGAATGTATATGCTGTTTCCCTGTGGAGGGAGCAGTGTTTGTCCCAGGTGGATGGGGAGAAGGAGGGAGGAGGTGACCTGTGCAAGCTGGCAGATTCATCTGTGTTGCTGTAATACCTTGGATGAAGCAGCAGTACTGGGACAAAACTGAACTGGGCTTCATGCTTCCTCTCTCTCTCTGCCTCAGAGCTTGTCTGGATGCCACCTTACAGCAGGAGAGGTCTTACAAACAGCTTTTAGATGTGTATCACAAAGTAGTGAGGTAATGGCATAAAATGCAGTAAACTATTATTTTTTTTTTAATGCACTCCACCCCCATCCCTTTTTTCTTTCATTGCTGAAAGGGACTAATACAATGAAGAGCTTCTGCATATGAAGGCAACTGCTTTTGAAATAACAGGGTTGTGGGTATTTGGCTGGTGAGAGATGCAATGAGTGAGCATCGCTAAGTGCTTTATAATAACAATGATTACAACGCTCTCTTAGGAGCCAGGAACTTCTCAGGTGGGGGGATGGTGTGGAGAGGGGTTGTTTAAGGTGGGGGGGTTTAACTAGAAAGACATTGAGTGACAGTGATGCCCAGAAACCCCTGAGGAACATTCCATATGGTGTTGTGAGAGGCTACTCCAGAAACCCCAGGAGACTTGGACTGACATGGTTTGAGGCTGAAGCAATGACAATGGATGCCCCTAAATAGCTCTTGTAGCAGAGGTTAATGATATCTTTTCTTGATAAGGAGAGAAACTGTAGACAGAAATTCAGCAGAGGTCTGACTAGTCAAGAGTTGTCTATGAAACTCCTTACCATGTCTTGTTTTCAAGAGATCAGATGACTAGTTTATGCCTGGCCTGTTTCCTCTCAGCTGAACTCTGCTGGAGGCAGGGTGGGTGCTGAAAGCAGTCCTCTGGGCTCCAGGGGCTCATAAGAGTTTACAGGGTGCTGTTTTCAGCTTGACCACCTTTGTGTTTTGCTGCAACTCTCCATAGCAGTGTGACTGCTCCAACAATGCTCCTACTGCCAGGGTGGAGATCCCTGGGTGAACAAGAGCATGTTGGGAAGCTCTTTCTTGCCAGGGGCTCCAGTCAATCCTTTATTCCCAGTTTGCTGCTATGGCATCACATCTCCCACACCTATTTAGCAGCACACTAGTGGAATTAGAGATGACTACAGTGTATGTATCCAAAACTCCGTTCCAGCCATCAGGATGTGGCACTCCTTTTTTGTGCTTTGCCCCACATCTTGACCACACTCTACACAAATGACTCAAGCAAGGGCAACTCTTCTGCTTTGTGCAGTATCATAGCATTTTTGTAGCCAGGAGGTGATGATTGTGAACTGTCCTAAAGTCTTCTAAGAACCTGCACGAGCTGCCTATGAGCATGGTCCTGTTATTGCTCAGCAGTGATACAAGAGCATGGAGCAAGTCATAACATGTACTCATAAAGCTATTTGCATATGCTTTAATGGACAATGTTCTGGTGGCACAACTCAGAAACACTAGTAGGACTGCCATCTTTTAGCCATCTAGCCCTGGTGTACTCATGTGACAGCTTCACTGTTTCTCCAGGCTGTGAAAAAAAGCTTTCCAATCTCTAATCCCAAGTGCAGGTCCTGCAAGGTGTGGCTTTTTTGCCTTCTTGAGGAGGATTCAGCCTTCCATCTGGTGATGAGGATTTACTGGAATGAAGAAGATGCAACAAGCGATCCTACTTCTGTTCAGCTCCTGAGAGAGTCATGAATTATACACAGAATAAACAAATAAGATGATATGTCTGTCATTATATCATAAAGGGCTTTAATAATTCATGCACCTTGCAAAATCCTTACTAAAACCTACCCTCTCTAACCTTCTCTTTGCTGTGGGGGATGGGATCTCTTCAGCCTCCACTCAGATTGCATCTGAAAAACAGAAGGAGTCAGTGAGGAGGAAGGTTTTGTCATAACCCTTCATCTGTATAATGGGTTGCAAAGTGATGTGCCAGAATTATCAGCCATTGGGGTCTCCAGGGGTGCTGAAAATGACAAGTGGCTGCATTGGGTGAAATTTATGCAGGTAGTGTGTGCCATAAAACTGACACCTAGTCACTTATTTATTAATTCATTGTTTCAAGTCTAGATTTGTGACAGGCTTTGAGATTAGAAGCCCAGTTCTAATCCTATGCGACAAGAGTGCAAAGAAGCCACAGGTTTCTCTTGCTCCTGATGTGCATCAGCAAGTGTGCCATGGAAATAGAGTTTCAAGGTGTAAAACAAGAACATAGCTTTCAAAAAAGCAGGGAGGGTAAGGCATTATGTTAGCTTGGGCTCTGAATAAAACAGTGAATGTTTTGGGGAGAATGCTGCTGGTGTCACCAGTACAGCTCCAGTACCGGCAACCATTGCCTTTGGTTTGTTTTCTTTGTGTTACAGTTCTGGAGTTATGTGCTGGTGCTTCTGCCACCATCACACAAGAGGTCAAAGTACATGAGCCACCCATTAAAGTTTCCATTTGCAGGACCATCCCCATGGCAGCAGAAACAGTCCTTCTGGATCTCCAGAACTCATTTATTCCTGTGGTAAGGCAACCAGGTTCATTTTTGTTTATGCAGTTGGTAAGTGGCTTGGTCTGACTCCTCCCACAGCAGGAACTACTTGTTGAACTTAGCTGAATATAGAGTGCCATCTCGAGGTACCTAGTTCTGCTTCCTCTTACAGAAGTGTGAGTTGGTGGCAATGTACTGAGATCAGATTTACCCCCTCAGATTGTAAGGATTAATTCTTGCATGTTTTTAATGTATTTGGGGATCCTCACATGGAGGTCCCACCAAATAATTCTCTTAAAATCCAGTTATCCATCACTGAGTGATGGCCTGGAGGTGAACTCTAGGCTTGATAAGGATGGAAAGATCTTGACCAGTGATGGGGTTCATGGCTGGAAGGGTCTTTGGGAAAGTGTTCTCCTCTGCCCTTTTGTCTGCAGGAGATATTTGCTGTGGTTGCTTTGCCATTTGTTCTTTTCATTGCTGTATCAATGAGAGGTCGTGCATGTGTTTGATCAGGAGAAGTCAGTGCCTGTATGGGGCCTTTTGCAGCACTGCGGGGCAAATGTGCCAACTAACACATTCTCCTTCCTCTGTCTGTGGGCAAATCATCCACCAACAGATTGTGATTTCCCTCAAACCTTCTCTTAGGCTTTAAATTATTCACTGCATTATCCTTTGGCCCCCAGCTCCTTTGCATATCAAATACTCCAAATCAGCTTTTTGTAAAGTTTGAAATTCAAGATATTTTGATTGGACATGCAGCTCTCAAAGAATAGTTGTTGTGGCTCTTCATCGTACTGGGAGGGCATTTCAAGTGGGGTCCTGCAGGGAGCTGCCCTGGCCCTGCTTTTATTCAATAGTTTCATTAATAAGTTAAGCAATGGAATGGGAAATATGCTTATAAGATTTGCAGGTGACACTGAGCTAGGAGGGGTTGGATGTACTTTGGAAGGCATTATCAGAATTCAAAATTATCTCAAAAAATTGAACGGCAAGCTGGGTATCAGCAGAATGGAATTCAGTGAGCACAAATGCAAAGCAATGCACTTAAAAGGGAGAAATCAAATGTACAAACACAGAACAAAGAACATCTGTCTGGATAGCAGTGTGGCAAAAAAGATCTTGAGAGTTATTGTGGATCATTTAGAGTCAACAAAGTGCTGTCACAGGAGAAGGGCATATTTATTCTGCAGTGTTCAGTAGTTTCTTGGACTGGACTAGGGAGGTGATGTTTTCCTCCTCGTACAGCACTGGGTTTGGCTCCTGTTGGAGTACCTGACTTCACTTCTTGGCATGAGCCTTTGGAGATGTAAAGAAACTGGAAAATCCAGACAAGGACAACAGAAAGAACAAAATATTTAGAAAACAGTGCAAAATAGGGAAAACTGGGAAAAGCTGACTTTACCCTTCCATTCTTTATTTTTCTACTCCAAAGGATGCAGTGGAATAATGATCTTCCTGTTCTTAGGAGCTTGTCATAAGAATTTTTCAGTGTCTGCTATAGGTGGGATTAGTGGGAAGAGGGAATTTAGATTTAGGATGGATAAGAAGGGAACTTTATCACCATGTGGTGAAAAATTGAACTGGAAAAAAGGTACTGTGAGGATCTCTGTGTGGTTTGTGTAACTGCCTTGCCCAGCCCTAGGTGAGCTGTGAGGATGTGTGACTGCAGCCCAGGCAGGGCCTGTCCCACGTGCCCTCACCTTCAGCAGAGGACTTAAAGAACAGAGTAGACAATACTCATGCAGAGGGCTCAGGTGTTTAGATGTCTCAGTGCAACTGATGGTGGAATAGGAATTCCTGAAGCCCCTGCCACCTTGCATGTCTATGACTGAACACCTACTGCCTGTTCTGTTTTTAGGTGCAGTTGGACTTTAAAAGGTTAACATTTTTATTGTTCAATAGAGAAATCATATTTAAGGAACAATTTTCCTATTGTCTTGAATGTCAGTAATGACAAATTGGTGGTTGCTGTTGGTTTTCCCACAGGTACCTACAAGTATATTTGTGCTCAAAAGCTGTTAATGAAACACAATTTTTTTTTAAATCTAATTGCCAGATTATTTCCCCCTCACTTTTTGTTCAACTCTATCCTGCAGGTTGAGAAAACTCTATAGTTATCCTTTTTATTATATTGTAATACTTGCTGGAATGTCAAACTAGGGTCAAGATGGATCTGGTAGGGGATTTGGCACTTGGGTGTTTTGTTTTTCTTCCAAGACATACCCTGCTGCAAAGAATTGTAAAGAAGGAGCAGGGAGAAGATAGGACATAGAAACAGGCACAGAAGGTTAGTGTTTGAAATGAGGAGAACAAAGTAATGTGGTGATAGAACTGAATGTAGAGACATTATCCCCTTCCTGTTTCTCAAAGATCTTCCCTGGGATATAGTTCTCATATTCATTTGTCCCATCCTTCCCTCCTGTAATAGTGTCAAAGATGCTTTTTTATTACAGGGTAGACCAGATGGTGGAGGTGAATAAAGTCTTGACAAATATTAAGAAAAGACTAGTCCAGCAGACAAATTTTCCCCACCCTTCCTTTATATAAACACCTGGGTACATCTTTAAATTAAAAGTCATAGAACAACAGTGTGGGAGGCTTGATAATGTCTGGAAGCAGGGTCAGTAATTATTTGGTCATTTGGAAAGAAATAGGTGCTCTCTGTAAGTTGTCTTCAGGGGAAAATAAAAAAAAAAATGCAACTCGTTTTTCCCTGATGGGTAAACATTGGCTCATTGGGGTTTTTACAGCCTGGGTATGTAAGGGAGCTCAGAGTGGACATGAGCTTGCACTTACACACGTGCGTATGTGTGCACTGACATGCATGATTATTGTTAAAGGATTAAGCATCTTGAAGGAATAAGCCAATTATAAGAAGTTTTTGCCCAGCAGAAATTAGACAACACAGTAATTAATAACCTTATTAAATAGCAATATTTGGGCACTGAACCAAAGCGTATGAATCAGTGTGAAGCATTCTTGGCTGAACACACCGTGTGAAGTGTAGACACTTGTACAGAACACACTCTCTGTAGAACCAAATAAGCTTTGGGGCAGTATATCTACTTAGCAAGTAGTTTTTCCTCTTGTCCTTTTATGTTTCTGTCACTCTCTCATTTCTGGGGCCAGGAAGGCAGCAAAAGGACCAAACTTTTGTTTGTTTGTTTGTTTGTTTGTTTGCGTTTTTGTTTGGTTGGTTGGTTTGGTTTTGTTTGGTTTTTTTTTTCCCCCCTGACATCGTTTCCTGCTCACAGCCAAACGAGCACTTTCCTAAGGCTTCTTTTAAGTAAAACATGCCCTCAAGCAGAAAACTAATTTTTTTTCCTCTTACTTTCCTTTTCCCTGTGCTTTTGTGAGAGGTGAGGCTTCTATTCATTAGTGGTTTGTGTAACTGCCTTGCCCAGCCCTAGGTGAGCTGTGAGGAGGTGTGACTGCAGCCCGTGCAGGGTCTGTCCCACATGTCCTGAGTGACCTTGAGCTGAGCTGCAGTGGCTCTCCAGGCAATTATCATTTTCTTCTGATGCCACACAGCTGGAGGAGTGGTGTAGCCTCAGAAACCAGCGTGGATGTGCACAGAAGTCTCTGCAACAGCCTGAGGCATGAAAGGTGCCCTAACCCTAAGTAAGGGCTGCTGTGCCCAGTGGCAAGGCACAGGTGCCTGCTGAGCAGGACTGGGACAAAGTGGGATGCTTTGCTTCCCAGCCCCAACTGCTACAGCAGTGATTTGCCTCCTGATGTTCTGCTTGACACAGTGAATGTTTTTGAAACTCTGCTGCTTTTTTAAAGCCTACTTTATCTCATCTTTAAGAAAAATCAAATATGCAAATTATGGAATCAGTTAACATTTTTGTAGTTTTCTTTGGAGAGGCAGTGATAAATTGTGTTGTGTTTTCAAAAATCACTTATGTCCCTTGCAAGTGTTGCACAGGAGCCTGTAAAATATACAGGGGAAGGAAACAACCATTTTTTCAATACTAAAGATTTTTTTAATGGCTATCCTGAATGTGCCTACAATAGTTCTAGAGTTGTTTGGTTGGAAGAGTCCTATGGAGACTCCCCAGCAAAGGCAGAGACAGCCGAGATGATGGGGATCAGTGGAGCGTGCTGGGCACACAGTGCTGGGCATGTCACTGCCAAAGAGGGGACAGGGGATGGTGGGGCTGCCAGGCTCATTCCTGCAGGCACAGAGCTATTGAGTACCCTCCCAAATTCTTGAGCTCTAGGGTTTTCTCAGCTGTGTTGGTTCACTAGCGCCAACACTAAAGTGGTGCTTGGTTTAAGGAGGGGACTGTGCACATGGCTCATAAAGGGATTCTGGTGGCTTTCCTTGAGCACCACCACAGCCATGCCAGCAGCTTCCCAGTCAGTGCACCAGCTGCTTTCTTTATGCTTTATTTGTAAAGGACCTTTCACAAGAGCAGCAGGGCACTCCTGGCTGCGTGTTTGGAGGCGTTATCGCTCCTCTGGCCCCGGAAGGCACCTGAGGCGTGCAGTGATGGCCCAGGAATGCAGTGACTGGCATGTCTTACCTCTTACAGCTACCACAGGAGACACACTTTGAGGAGAAGCCTCCATGTTCATCATGGGCCATCACTTTCATCCCTTCTATGGCTGTCATGCATAAAATCCTAAGTGGCTTGGCCATGAGAAAGAAACAAGAAGCAGAAGGTCAATTTAAGCAGAATAATAATGGGATTTATGTGTGGGGTTTTTTTTAATGTTAGTTTTCAACCCAGCATATGGCAAGTGACATGAAACCTCCAAATTCTGGGATGTGGCCCACTCTGAAGACTTCTGCTCATATTCATGACCAGGACTAGAGGGACACGGTAATGGGTCATACAGAGGGTGTGGCAGTGCAGTGATGTGGGTAAGGGATGTGCTGGTTAGAAAAAGAGTTTTTATTATGGCTAGCAAAAGCTCTTGTATAGCCATACTACACACAAAAAAAGGAAAGCTGCTTCTGCTATTACTTTTTTAAAATCTAGAAACCTGGTGTCAGCTGTGCCAAAATGCCCTCCTTATTTGATAGTGTAATACAGGTATTTATATATTTTAATGATGGTGTCTAAATCTTATACTACAAGGCTTAGCTGGACTCTTTGGGAAACTGATAGTTTGGTCTGTAAGGCTGCACAATTAAAGGGAATTGCAATCTTTCTCATGAATGAAAAAATCCAATGGCTTTTCCTTGGGGTGGAGGCAGGGGGTGGAATAAGTTTAAAATTTCTTTTTTAAACAAATCTGCTGACTAAATTTAAATTAATTGTAAATCCCAGCCCAACTGAGCGCTCAGTGTCTCTCTTGCATGTGCCAGCAGAGTAATATTGATGCCTCTGTCTGCCTGGGTAACTAATCCTCTCTGGCCATATGTGACATTTAAGCGGATAAGAGTGGTTGTTAATGTGATGGATACAGCTCGAGATGGGTGGTAATTGTCCCTTGCTGGGGTGGTGTAGGTGTTCCTGGAGAGAGCTGACACAGGCAGGTGTCACTGAAATCGAGGATCTTGTACAGAGGTGGATGTTAAGGGAAAGTGTCAGCTCCGTAAGTGCTCAGTGGGGTTTCTCGGACCTGTGGCTGCGTCTGAGCTTATAATTGATTTTATTTTCTTCCAGTTCACTGGAGAAACTGGAGGAGGGGAGGAAAATAAATCCAGTTTCGGTGTTTCAGGGCATATATTTTAAATGAATGGCTTGTGTAAAAATAAATACTTTTTTTTGTGAAAATACTTCAAAAGATTTATGGAGAACTTTGGTACTCAGATTAACCTCTTGCTAGTAAACAAAATGTTTGACTGAAAAAGGAAAAAAAAAACAAAACCCAAACCCCCTCCCAAAAAACCAAAACAACAACAACAAAACCCAAACAAAACCAAACAAAAACAAACAAACAAAACAAAAACAAACTAACAAAAACAAAAAACCCAACCAAACAAAAAAAAAACCCACAACCAAGAAACAAAACCCCTCTCAGCTCTGTCTGTGACCTGGTACCTTCATGCTGGCAGTCTCACTGAAGGTTTTGCTTTCCCTCCTTTGGCAGAACAGGGAGTTTGCAGATGTCTTCACCCATCTCATATTCTGGATTTCCCCTCCCCAGCCAGGGTCCCAGGGGAAAAAGAGACAGTGTTGCCTCTGCAGGAATATGGGGAAGGGCATAAATTATGGTGGAAAACTGAGAGGGCTTGGGATGTGCAATGAAATCTTGTTTTCATTCACAGCCTTGTGTGTTATTAACTGGCATGAGTTTTGCCTGTGTGAGTAACACACGTCTGTGTGCCAGTCCCTCCCTCTGTCCTATCTGACCCCTCACAAGCTCTGCTCTGCCACTCAGCTCAGGTGTTTTTCTGCTTGGACATTTCTGCCCAGCTTTTGGGCTGTGCTGTGCAATTCAGAGTCCTCTGAGGCCCAGCTGAAAACTGCTTGGGTTTCTTTGCTCCTTGATCTCTGGGAGAGGCTCTCTGTGGTTTGGGGATGGTGGGGGAGTGTGTGTGGGCTACCCAGGGAATGTCTGTTTGCACAAAGAATGAAATCACTTGGTGAGCCTCACCAAAGTGCAACCCTCCTGAGGTGGTCTGCTCCCTCCCACCAGCACTTTGCTGTGCTGCTGGCCTTCCCTTCCTCTCCTTGTGTTCCTTCCATCCTTTCTCCTGTGTATGTGGAGAGAGGACTGTGGCTCTGGAAAAAAGCGCTGAAGGCAGTGCCAAGTGGTGCAGAGGCAATTGAGTGGTGCTTTTCCAGATCAGGTGGCAGATTTGACATTTGCATGGTCAGTGGCTGGAGTCAGGAAATCTCATTAAAAGGGGAGTTATCAAGTTCTGTGGATTTCGGAGCGGGTTTATTTGTTGTGCCTTTTAACTTTGCGTTATTGCTCTAAGCAGAAACGTGTGTGGTTGAATGTGTCGGAGGGTGCTGTGCCTGCTGGAAGCCCTGGCAGCCTCGCTGGCTGTTCCGCTCAGGATGGAGATGCCACGTGGCAGCTCCTGGCCCTTCCCGCTGCCCGTGCAGGCAGCTCTGCCCGCAGTGACCCTGGCAGGATCGGTGCCTGGCTCAGGCTGGCCTTAGCTGAAGGAGCAAAGCAGCTGAGCCCTGGGGCTCTCACTGTGCCGGTCCTGGTTCTGCCTGGGTCCCTCCTGTTGTGCCGCAGTGATAATTCATTGCCGCAGTGGGACAGACATCTCTGGTCCTGCCACGGCACTAGGTTTGCTGAAGCACTAAGCTCTTTTCTCTACTCCACAGCACTTCGACCTTGTTAATTACTCTGGACTTAAATAATTATCTACTGCAACTGTTTGTACCAGAAGAAAATAAACCCCAACGCCTTGCAGTTTTTGTTGTACTTTCCTCCCCCCTCTTCTCTCAGTGGCGCTTTGTGCATAAATTTTGGAGTCTTGAAGTTTATAACCTGCCCCAGCCATAATTCTCAAAGCCTCGTGTCCCTGGTACTGTGCCTGCAATCGTTGCTGCAGAGACAGAGCAATGAACTTAGCTGAGGCACTGATTTCCTTCCTCTCCCTTCAGTCCCTCGCTTATCTGCTCAGTGTCAGGGCTCTGACTCTTTCTCTCTCTCTCTTTCTCTCCCTTTCTCTTTCTCTCTTTCTCCCTGTCTCTTGCAGTATGCAGTACTGGGCCAGGAGGCTGGAGCAGGAGATTGATGGAGTGATGAGGATATTTGGTGGAGTCCAGCAGCTCAGATTGGTAAGCTGTCTGTCTTTTACCTGTGCTGCCTTCCTTGTGGCAATGAATGTTCTCATCTGCAGAAATCACCTGTGTGAACACTTGCACTAAGTCACCCTCTTGGCTCACTCCATGTGCAGGGTCATGGCTGGCTGTGCTTGGGGTTCCTGGGCAGTTGATGCATTTTTCAAGTGTGTGGGAGTGAGTGTGGTTTGTATCTGTCTGTCTCTGGGGCTGCATGTCACTGCTATCTGAGCATGTACCTGTGGTTTTTTTCCTGTATGACACACTAAATGCATCTTAAATCCATCTAATCTTTCGTTCAGGGACTGAAGGCAGTTTAATTTGTGTTTGAACTTCTGTTGACAAAAGCAGGAAATGTTGAAAGGATAATTTGGCTAGCCATTGGAAGCTCTGTTTTTAAATACACAGTGCAGGTAAAACTGTAATTCTTGTTTGGCTTCTGTTTCCAAGTGCCACAAAACAAAATCCTGTTACTGATGCTGGCATCTGCCTCCTGCTCCCTGAGTTAGCACCAGGGCACAGCAAGATCCAGACCTGCTGTTCTCCTGGCAACAGTGCTCTGGGCTGGGTTAGGACAGGGACAGAACCACTTCATCGGGGTTTACTGGGTTTATGGGTCAAACAGACTTCAAGACCGTCTCTTTCCTCTTCCCAGTAAGACCCTGTCTCCCCTTCCCCACAGCTGTGCTGACTAGGTGTGAACAATTTGGCATTAGAGTTATGGTGTTAATCTAAAGAAAATAGGCTTCTCTAGGATGATAAATATATCACCCCAGAAAAAAACATGGATGTGTTTGTGGTTTGTCATGGCAGTGGCATGTTCTTCTCAGATGCCAATAATTCATGGGATTTTTACTGTCTGTCTTGTACTAGTAGCTATTCTGGCTTAAAATAACTGTCCATATTTTATACTGTGGGTTGTAACCCATTGTCAAAACACAGAGGTTGCACTATTTGCTCTTAAATGCACTTTAAAATGAGTTTACCTAAGCTTGCAAAACTCTTCATGGTTTGTCCATTCACTGCATTTGTATTTGAACTCTAGAATGGTGTATCTGGGCTTTGCTTGCATTCATTTCAACTGGATTGATACAAGCTTCATGTGCAGCATGAGAAGCATATATACCACTTGGGTTTTGACAGATATTTTTGATTGTAGCCATGCATTTGTGCCATGCAGTTTTGCATGTTGACAGGGTCTTAGAATCAGAGCCAGGGATGCCACTTTTCCAAGCAATATAATGGCCCAGCAGCCAGCATTCTCTTCAGCAGAGCACAGTTATAAAAACCAAAAAGACTGCTACTACATTTTGTACATGTCCTCTCTTACAATTTATTCTTACTAGCTTTGGTTTTATTCCTTTGCATGTTAAATAGGTATATCATGTAATTTTTTTAATGCCATAATTAAGTAGAAATTACACCTCCAATTTACCAGCACTTGACTCCTATTGGCCAGTCAGTCAATTACAGGTAAGAGAGCTTCCCACTTTTTCTGTTTAATTCTTCTGGTAGAACATAATGCATCACTTCAATGGATTAATACTGGATAAACTGACTACAGAGGGATTGAAGGGGCTTTTTGAAATCTGTTTTGGAATCTTGTGAAGGGAGGAAGCTAATTATTGTATCTGCTGAATGCATAAACCTCCTGAAGCCAAGAAATGAGCTATTGAAAATTCCGATGTGCAGCTGTTTAAACACCAGAAATGACTGGTAGAGGCTGCCTGAGGATCTCTAGAGGGGAACTTGGGATGTGGAGTTCAGGTTTGATTCAAAATGACACTTAAGGGCCACATCACTTGCTAGTGCACACTGATGGGAAATAGCATGGAGTGCTTCATCCTGAAGAACTCAGAGCTGTAGTTGCAGGGAGTCCTTACCCACCAGCTGCATACAGGTTCTTCTGGGTTACAGTATGGGAGCTGTTTCACATCATAAAGCAGTACTGTAACCTACTTGGAGATATGGATTTAAAAAAGGGAAATTTTAAAAAGTCCATGTTCTGCTGCAGTCACACTCAAAATTTAGAAGGTGGCAACTAATTCACAAGATTTGTTCTTGGGCTGTGCTTCCCTTCTTGTAAAGGGCATTAACTGGGCATCACTTGGACTTTGTAGCTCTCCTTGCTCCATTGTTGTGCTCCAGGATGGAGGAGTTGGAGTGCAGGTCCAACCCACAGAGCTGTGGTGTGCTCTGACAGAGAGCAGCCTCAGGGGAAAGGGAAGGCCCCTGCCTGAGGAACTGTGGGAGCTGAAACACCTTATAGCTGGAAGCTAACCTCACCCACTGGGATTTTGCAGGGAGGTTTATTATTAAGCAAGATTAGACCCATGTGGGTTGGGAAGGATAAATAAAAATGGGGCCAGTAGAGCTTGTTTTTGCTGAACGTTGCTGATGTTCTTTGAGATTGCTATGTTGGCCTGGGACTTGACTGTATAGAGGGACTTATGGTTCACAGTGCATAGGGACTGATTTCTGGAAGTAGAGGAAAAAGTGCTCCAGTGTCACCAGAGACAGAACTGATCCTTCTGAACTCACTGGGGTCTGTCATGCAGGGGGTGGGTTCCACTGTCAGCTCCTACTGGTCTGTGAAGCCTGTAAGCACTGGAGGTGGTGCCATGCCAGAAATGGATCTTCCCTTTCCAGTTCAGGCCTGACTACCAAGGTGACAGACCACATAATAATGAAAAATACCCTCCTCTGAGGTTTGTCAGGCTTACTTATGAATATTTTTTCCATAGGTTGCTGTGAAAGGATGTGGACCTCTTCTTTGGTTATTGCCTGAAATCATAACTGTTGTGGCATATGAGGCATGAAATTTATTGTCTGAAATATGATGTCCAGGAAGATAACGGTGCTGAATGTTTTATCTTCCTGGAGTTCTGCCCATCCAAAAGTTATTTTTGTTTTAATCCTTCAGTAATTTCCTAGAGTTGGGATGCTAAATGTCCAATGCTGCTGCTTCTCCCCCCTCCTGCAGGGTGGACAGGGAGTCACCTCCTATGCTTCCCTGGGGAGATTATCCAAGCTTGCACCATTCAGTGTTTGCACAGGGGGACCCTTTTTCTGGAGCAATTAGAGAGGAGGATAAGAAGCTCTGAGATGCCAGGGGATGTTGTACCAGGGGCTCTCCTTTCAGCTCTGACGTACCACCCCTCTTCTTCTCTCCTGAAGTTCAGACCTTGAAAAGACTGAAGTGCAAATGCTCCTGTCAGTCACTCAGAGGCCACCTGTATGTCTGAACACTGTGGGCTCAAGGCTGTAGGGAGGACCACTGGCCTTGCTGAGTTGATTCTCTGCCCAGTGCAGCCCCCAGGGTGCCTATGGTGCAGCACCCTGTTGGCTCGCTGGTTCTTCCAGGCAAGCCTCAAGACAAATCCCAGCACTTGATTAGGGTGTGTATCTTTGCCTCTCCATCCTCGCCTCCCTCGCAGCTCACCAGAGATAACTGAGAGCGCAAATCACTGCTAATTTAACTCTGACTGGCACAGTGATATGTGAAACTCCATAATGCTATCTGAATAGACTGAAATTCTTAAAATACTTATTGCTAGAATAAGGAATATTACACAAAAATCCAGATTCCTGACCACCATTTTTTCTGTTAGAGACTTCTTTTGTGGCTACAGTGGACTCTTCATCCCTTTGCAAGACAAAAGAATATTTTGTTTTGACATTCCTTGCTACACTGCACTAAATTTCTCTTTCTTCCAGTGTTTTGGCACAAGTAAAATTGTTGACTTTAGCAGAAAATAAATGAATTTATTGTGCTTCCAACCCTGTTCCAGGGTAAACTCTGGCTCAAGCGAGTTCCCATGTGAGTGCAGCCCTGTCCCAGCCTACCCATGTCCTGCTGTGCTGGCACTGGTGACGGGACTGATGACAGCAGAGCTGTGTGTGCTGCTGGGTTTTTGTGCCTCACTGAGCAGCTCCCCTGGATGTTGTGTTAAAACTCCTTTTCTGGATAGCTGGGCTGAGGCTCCAAGTCTGCCCTGCCTTGTTACCTAAATTGTGTTTGATCCTGTGTCTCCTGAGGTGAGCAGTGAGCTGGTCAGAGCATCCCCTCCTCTAGTACCTGTTATCCGTGGTGCCTGTAATGGGCACTGTCCCTGCTGACAGTCACTGAGCAAGCCTGAGCCTTCAGAATGAGAAGAGGGGACAGCCAAGCAATGCAAATGCTGAGCCTCCTTTTCTGCTCTGGCTTTCTTTCTGTCTCCCCTCTGGTTGTCTTTGCTGAGGACTGTTTCTACAGCAGGGCTGAGCACTCCCCCACAGCCCTTGTGCCCTGCCACAGGCAGACCCAGGCAAGGGCAGGGTGGGCAGCAGAGCTGGATCCGAGCTGTGCCCACTCTTTTCCTGCTGGTTTGGATGAACAGAGCTTCAGTCTGTCAAGCTGGTTTTGTACCCTCCTTCTCTTTCTTCTGAGCAGTTAAGGGAAGTCAAGAGTTAGTGTGTGGGTCTGCCTTGCTGGCATCTGACTGGGAGATATGGATTCTGCCAGCCTTGGTGATGAGGAACCACCTGGTCTATAAATGGCCCTAAACATGAGCCCAGGGTGGGGCATGGGGAGCTGGGCAGGCAATGACCCTCTGCTTGAGCTGTGCTTGGTCTTCAGTATGTGTGAGCCCAGGAAAAGGGAGACTTGTGCTGTGCCCGCTAGGATGCAACCTGCTGCCCAAGGGGTTTGCTGACTGTGGCACAGTGGAAATGGCTTGGCTTGGTCCTAGGAATCAATATCTGATTTTGCTTCAGTGGATTTTTATGTCTGTCTATTATTCTTGCTCATTATCTTGTGCTGTTTTCTCAGCTTTGTTTTGCCAGTTTGGCATCTCTTCCTGGCAGAAGTGCTGCTGTTCATTCATCTGGGCTTTTGTAAAAGGGAAGGGACAGATCCTGCTGGCCAGGGCTTGGGGCAGGGTGACCAGGATCTGTGCAGGTGTCCCCACCTTTGTCTGCCTCAGCCTGCCTGTCCCTTCTGTTCTGCTGCTTCTCTCATACATCACCTCTAGTATTCAAGGTGTGGCCTCCCTTTAGTTGAGGCAGCCACAGGTGAGGAACTGTGATTGATTGAGCCATGCACAAACAGGAGCTTGAATTAAAAAATAACTAGTATACTCCCAGAGTTTTGCTTTGGATCTGAAGATGTGGAGTGGCACCTGCGTTGTCTGTTGCTGCAGTCAGTAGCACTCCTCCTGTGAGGGGCTCTCTGCAGTACCGAGTGTTTCATGTGGCTCAGTGAGTGCATCCCTTACAAAACTGCTGGTACAGATTGAGACTTCCTTTAATGCCAGCACCAGGAGGTGAGACATGCTCTTATCAAAGGAGCTGTCAGGGTTTTCTGTTCAACTTTTTTGATCTTGGGTAACTACTGCAATAAAAAGATAGCCTAAGTCTTCTAAGTAACTGTGGTATTACGTGATGTTTAATTTGCTCTTTTGTTCTCTCTGGGTGTAGAAACACTCACCTGGTCACTCAATAGGGCTGGAGGATTGGAAAAATGTTTATGGGATTTTAAATTAAGGATGCTAGGAAATTGGAGCCCCTCTGCACAGTGCACTGGACGTGGTGTTTGAGAAGCCTATCTGCTTCCAAAGGGCTCTGTCTCTGGACTGGGCATTTACAGAAGAGCAGTCAGGTGGTCCTTATATATGGCAGAGTTGGGAATAAGGTGCTACTCTTCTCATATTCAATCCAGTACCATAATCCACAATTTGGACTCCAAAATACCATAGCAGAGTGCATTTGGCCTTTTCCTTCTGAGGAGTCAGTCTCAACTTCTGGAATGGCAGATGAGGGGTGCTCAACAGAGTTGAGAGAAGAAGTTTGAGCCCAAAGCTTGGGCAGCACACAAAGCCATCTGCTTAAGCTGCAGCAGCACTGAATGCCTGCCTTCTTCCAGCTGCTGAAAGAGAGAAAGGACTTAATGGAGTTTTTCAACAGCTAGTGCCCATCTGGGGACTGACCAAGAGTGTGGGCTCTGCACCCCAGTGACACCATGCCTAGCTCCATGCTCTTGGCTCCCAAGCTCATGCATTATCTGCCTGATCCTTGCTGTTCCTCTACTCTTCTCCCTCCCCCACTCCTACCACATGCACACAGTTGCTTCCGCACACCATCGCTGTGCCCTCCCCTGCTCCTCATGTTTGATAAGAGGAAGTGTGCGATGCCAGATAAACACATTCCTGTTCCAAACTGCTTGGGTTTATTTTAATCTGCCTGGGCCGTTCAGCAGCCTCAGCACTCTGTTCAGCACTGAGTGCAAAGCCAACACTGTGTTATCAAGGAGGAGCATTTTATTGTCCTCAGCCTTGCAGCAGCTTGGTTGGGAAAGAGGGATCCTCTGCCACCCCTTTGCTTGGGCCAGTGCCTGTCATCGTTACCCCCCTTACACCCATCATCTCACTTCTCACTCCTTCTCTCTACTAGAACCATATTGCATCCGTACTGCAAGATGTCAGGGAAACATATGCTCCAGCTTTTAGTACATTTGCATAATTAGAGTAATGTGTATGAATAATTTATAGCTGTATGTGGATGCTCGGTGTGTGACGTTAGCACCCCTCACTACATCCTTTCCAGTGGGTGGTGCAGATCCTGCACCAGAGCCATTGTGCCAGTGCAGTGTGCAGCCTGTTGGCAGATGCAGGGCCCTGCTTGGAGAGATCAGGGTATGCACATATCTACGTATGTGGCTGTGTAATATATCTATTTAGTGGAGGAAGATGGGCTCTTACAGTTTCAGGGGAAGAGCAAGCTAGAAGACTTAGAGGCTAAAATGCCTTAGACTTTTAGACTCAAAACTTGCTCCGTTTATGCAGAAGCTGTGAATGGAAATGTTCTGCAACATTTGAAAGCTGAGGCAGGGATTTTTCCAGCAGGATTCAGGTGTGACTAGTTTGTGTGCTAGGATTATGTTGGTTTTTTTTTTCAAATTACTTTTTCAGATTATAAAACTTAGCAGCTTGTGGGGGAGATGGATAAATGTGCCTGCACCATGTCACAGAGCCTGATCTCAATCAGTCGGTCAATAAATAGTAGCAAAAAATTGCCTGGGCACTGTTTCACTATTTACCAGCTCTTTAGAGTGTGAGTTCTCATGCTGGAAATCCCAGAGTCCCAGGTAGGTTTTCTAAAGGAGTGGTTGAATTCTGGTATTTATGTTCCAGTTAATTTTAGCTAAAATTATATTTGGTCCTTTCCACATGTTTGAGAGCCTTGGCTGGAAAGCACTGTGCAAACTGGAGTGAAGGGCAGGCATGCACACTTAACTAGTTCGTTGGTATTATCCACTGGGAAACTGAGGCAGGTGGTTCAGCCAAGCAGATCTGCAGAACCAGCACGTGGTGCTGTTCTCCATCAAGGGTACAGCCAATGGGTCCTTGGAGAGGGCTGTGTTTATAAGGGTAGCAGGCAGGGTAATAGTCCTTAAAGCCCTTGCTTTGAACCTTTTTGCGTTACAGAATTGCTTTGTAAAGATAACACACTTGCAGCCAGTTGGTGGGTTTTCAAAATCAGAGGGGATTGCTGTTGAGTTTTATGGAGTCATTTCTGATTTATATTACTGTCAATGACAAGTTAAATGAGCCCAGCATTCCACAGCCTGATGTTCAGGTGTGTGCAGCTCCTGAGTGTGCTGCTCTGTGCTTTGGATCCAAAAATGCAGCTGACGTACCACGCCAGTCAACAGCCGCATTTGTAAAATCCTCATAAATACTCAGTGTAACTCTTACAATTGATGCTGTTGCCATTACACAGCCATAAGAATCCATGGGAATGATGGGACCTTGGCTGATGTTTCTGGAAGCCTGTCTCATCCAGGTTGTCCTGCCCTTGGCTGAAGAGCCTGTGTGGTCCCTGCATCCACTCCAGCTTAAGTTGTTACCTTCAGGCTGCATTTAAAAACAAAGCAAGGCAAAACCCAAACCAACCCTGCCAGAATGCAGGATGAACAATTAGGTGGAGATCATTAAAGTTTGCCTTCTTAAAAACATACATAGATTATTCTTTAATGGAAAGTTAATTGTTTTATTATTCTCTCCAGATGGTTCTTTTCCTTTATATCCACAGGGGAATTGATGTAGCCTGGAATTCAGTCTCCTGTGAGCAGAGCTGATAACCAAAAATGCAACTCTATCACTGATCAAGATACAAAGCATAGAAAATGTGTATCTGTATTCCATCATAGTTTCAGATTTTTCCCTAAGATTTTAAATATTATTTACATGCTCTAAGTTCCTCTTCAACTTGAGATGCTGCAGGCTGGGGAATTTGCATTTCTCTTCCCTGTAGGTTTGTCAAGCAAACACTATATATTGAACACTACTGAATCCTGGTTTTCTTGTGGATCCATTGCTTCTAGATCCTCGACTGTGGAGGATCCTGCAATTGTAAGCACTGAAATATGCAGTTATACTGAAAGGTTTAAAGAAGGAAACTGTCTTTAGATACCTGGAAGAAGCAATAAGATGTGTTATGTGTTACATATCTTTTCTTGTGTAGGTAGGAATGCAGGAGAGCTTTGGAAGTTGGGGAGACCATGGAAGAGGTGACTTCTCAAGGGCACAGGTGTGGTGGTTGTTCTAGCGTGACTCCAGCCTGAGAAATTGCAGGGGGAGCTTGCGTGTTAAGTGAGTGTATTTATCATTCCTCATTACAGCAGGTCACCTCTGACATCTGAAGTGAGTAACTTGAATGGGCCCCTTATTTCAAACACCCAGCCATGCTGACCTACTGGCCTGCAATGATTCTGCTGGTTTTATAGCTACTTATTTCCTTTCACTTATTTAGAGTTAAGATATTATTGTAAGCAAAAGAGAGAGAGTGAAGTCTGATATTAGGTCAGCCTCATGTTCCTCATGAGTAGATCAACTGGACTTCAGTATTGGAGAGCTTTAGTGAGGACTTTGTGCTATGGTTACAGCTGTAGTTTGCTGCTGCTTTATTGGAAGAGATGGCTCTGCTTTTGGGAGCAACTGCCTCTTGGTGATTCCAGATCGTGGTAACCATCAGGCATCTGTAACTTTCCAACACTTGTATCCTTTGCATCTTACTTTGACAATGCTCCATACCATACCATGGGTTTGAAAAACTCCACGTTCTTTTATGCTTTAGGGATAATCCAGCCTTTCTTATTGTTTGAGAGGTCATGTCCAGAGCAGGGGGGAATGAAGGGAGAAGTGAAGGTGAACAGGCTAAAGAGGAACTGTAGCAGGAAGGTGATGCTAATGGTTATGGATTCTCCTCTCTCTTCTGTTGCCTTTGGGCTGATCAATGCCAACTGACATATGTGAAGCATCTCCTCTTTTCAAGAATTTCTCTGTTTCATTTTTTTGGATTTATATTTGTGCCTGATCCTTGTGGTTCAGTTATTCACTGGGCTTCAGATTTTATTGACTTTTCTCCCTTTTCTCACTGACCTTTCACACCTGTAAGCTTCCAAGACAGATTTAGTATGTGTTTGTTCAGCACCTACCATAACCAACAGTGTCATGGTTTTTGGACACTGACTGTAGTATAAATATTAAATAGTAACTAAGAGCACTGAGGAAAATCCTGCCTGAATGAAACATGAGATTTACTGAAGTGAAGAGATGCTGTGAATGAGAGGCATGGCTGTTTCTATCAGGGCAGTTCCTGAAATGCCTGGGTGATGTGGCTGGGACTGGTGGCAGGATCTAGATGTCTGTGTCAGGAGCCACTCTAGGGATTTTTTAAGCAGTAGCATTAGTTGTCTGTTGGATGCCCAAGCAAAGCCTTTGCTTGTTCCCAGAAGGCAGGGAGCAGATTTTCAGTTCCTGCTGTGACTGTAAGGCCAGGTAAATAGAGGAGGAGGAGACAGCAGGGGGTTTATGTGACTTGAGCAAAGACTGTAATGCTAAATGTTGGATTACTTTTTAAAACAAGTAGGTTGTTGAAAATACTGTGGTTGGTGAACAGAAAAAGAAAAATGTGGATTTATTCCTTGTTCCTCTACTATTTGTTACACTATAAAGGTCACTTCACTGCTCAGCATGCTGTCATTTTTAATTTTGGAAGTTCTTGCTTTCTGTTTTTCTTTGTGATCCAGCAAGGATGACACTAGACTTAGATTAGGGACCTTCAAAGGAGTCTTGGTTCCTCGTTCCCTTGGGCACTGTGAGTAGGCTGGGCCTTATTGTAGTGCTTGCTGGGAACATCAGCTGTTGTCCTGTTTCCTGCTCTAGCAGGATTTGCCTGTGACTCCATGGTACTCCAATTGTTTAAAATTCAGCATATCTTTTGTCTTCTGCCCCTTTTGCAGAGGAATGCAAGAAAAACATCCATTCCCATCCCTGCCTTTTGTAAAGGGGAAAGGATGGCTACCTAACATTCTGTGGTAATAATTTGCCATGAGGTATGTACGTGGAATGTTCATACCATCAGTGTTTTATATGTGCAATTCTGAGCATAAACAATAGCTCCAAAATGTCCTTAAACTCTCAGCAACTTGGTGTTCACTGAAAAAGAAATCCTAGCATGGTAATACCATGCTTACTTCTAGTGCATTTCATGGCTGACTATTAAAATTACTTGCAAACAAGTTTGCTCTCACAGCTCAATACTGGAGAGAAGGAAAACATTACAGATTGTCTCTGTAAGTAGGTAAATTGAGGCTTGGGTGAGGGAATCCTTATTCTGCACAGAGTCTGAAGGAGGGCTGGGGAGGGAACCTCTGAATCCCAACTCCAGGGCTTGTCTTCCCAATGTCTTCCTTAATAACAACTGCTCTTTGTCTGTTTGTCACTTCCGGCTCATTACTACATCTATGAGCACTGAGCAGTGAATCCTCAGAAATGCAAGTGAGAGAGAGAAACTTTCAGCTTTGAATTCCCCCTCAGGAAACTTATTTCTGGCAAGTTTCGAAAGTGTCAGCTTCTAGTTTATATTCATAGGGTCTATAACACATGGCATTTCTTCCTTGGCTCTGCCCTCAGCTGCCTCCATGACCAAAGGGGTGAGCCATCGCTCCCTCCTTGTCTCTGCTGTTGGTGTGAGTTTGGAGGGCTGTGCTCCTGCTGCAGAGCCCAAGCAGCAGTTGATTGCCAGCTTTCCCTCCTCCTTAGATGTGTGCTCGTTCTCAAACAGCATTTGGAGGTGCCTGAAGCGTTCTGTGGAAGAAAATTAATTGGTTTTGACAAACCACAGCAGTCCCTTGGGTGCCTGGGAGTGCAACATTTATTGAAACCAGGCAGGAAATCAAAACGTTCTGGTGTTCACTCACCTCCAGTGCAGCTGTACAAAAATCAAAAATTAAAAAAAAAAAATCCTTAACCTTGCTCTGGATTTTTCACTCTGACATTTGGATTGTTCACTGACTTTCTAATAAAACCTCCTTTTTCTTTTTGAATAGAGTTTAGTGGTCATGAGAGATGCCAGAATGACAGCCCAGGGAGTAGATGGTCTCTGTTTACCCACAGACCAAATGCAGCATCAGGGCAAAAGTACTTGCCATTGTACTTCCACCTTGACCTGCAGCATTCCACAGGAGGGTAGAGAATTGCAGTTTTTTAGCACTTCCAGACTTGACCTCTCTGCTCACACAACTCAGGAAGGAATCAGGCTTCTCCTGCAACTGCAGTGCACTATTAAGGAAGGATTTTTCATCACAGCTGTGGGCATAACAACTTCAATGCAAACGTCAAACTGAAAGCACTCTGCTAGCAGAAACCATCTCCCAGCCTCACTCTTCCAGGAGTCTGGCTTGTCTTCCTAACATATTGGTTACAGTCTGATTCATTTCTAAAACATATGGTGATACCCGATGCAAGTTACACCCATTCTTTATGGCAGGAGAGGAGGCCTGTGCATGTGACAGGTGTGTTGCAGTGCACAGCCCCAGCCCGACTGTGCCTGCAGCTATGTGGGTGCCCTTCAGTTGGCCACGGGCTTGTGCAGAGCTGCTGGTGGGAGTCGTTAAGTAATTGCCATCAAGGTTGAATTAGGGCTGGTTCACCTTTAAAAAAATAACCAGCAGTGCTCTTCACACAGCTCTGAAGGCAAGGCTCGGAAATGAGGGGGAGCAAGTTTTAAACAAAAGCTACTTACTGCCCAGGTGCAGTCACAAAATAGTGCTGGGGTTAGTTTTATGTAGGGTGTCCACTTGCCAGCCTGTAAAGTGACATGTGATTCTGGACTGTCGTGCTTGATGGGGCTGTGGAATCTTTTTATGGATCTTTTGCTGTCTGAGGGCATCTCCAGGAATGGTAGGGGGAAGTCATACACTTTTAGCCTGTAGGATGAGGTTTCTCGTAGGGCCTATCTTCATGGACTGGAAAGAGTACTGGAGCCATTGGAAAGGATTCACTGACAAATGGTGTAATGGAATTACATGGTCCCTCCAGGGCATTACTGAAACAGACTTGAGGGGTTTAGCAAGTTTGGTTTGTTGTCCATCACCACAATATTTATATGGGTACGGTAGGGGTGAATTCAGTAAACAAGTATATGTGGGAAGCTGTGCATTAGACAGAAGGTCCTGGGGTCCTTCTGTGTTCTTCATAGCTGCAAGTACCAGACAGAGAGGTAGGATACCAGCTTTACTGTCAGTGTAGTTAGAAACTCTGCAGCTGGACTGAAGCTCCTGCTCATTTCTGGGGTGACAGAGTGGGGAAACAGCAAGGGCAGAGGAAGCATTTGCTTCTGAAGACTTTGTGGTTTGGCTCAGTTATCACTTGCAGAGATGAACCAGGGGTGTGTGGAGTCTGCAAAAGGGGCAGATGGGGAGGCCAGCCCTAGGAGGTCCTGGACACAGGGCAGGTGATGTGGCTGAGGCAGAGAGTGGAGGAGTGGGAGTGGCTGCTCGCTCTGTGTCACTCGGGGACGAGAGACCTCCTTCAGCAATCAATTAGCTGAGCTCAGAGCTAAAGGTGATCTGCACTTGTACCAACAGACATGCACAAAGGCTGTATTTGTCTGGCTTAGCCCCTACCTGGGGGCTTGATCTGGTGCTGGTTCTTGAATAGCCTGCAGAAGCATTGCCTTAAAAGTTCAGTAATGTGGGAGGCCAAAGAGAGGGTCTTCAGCAACCCTAAATGCAGCTTTGGCAGGTCTGGATACTGTAGGAGAGTTACTGCATAGGCTTCCTCTTTACCTTTTTTCTCCTCTAATGATTCTGCTTTCTGGCATAACACTTACCTGTTTGGGATATCAATGTCTATAGGAAACTGGCTCAAGCTAAAAGGGTAAATGAACTGCTTTGGAACTTGTGTCCTAGATGTCAGTGGTGATAGATACTGTTGAGTGGTTTCTAGCTAGAAAAGACTTTGAGTAGTGTCATTTTTCATGGGGAAACTTCCCATATGCTTCTCCAAGAGGCTTTTCTGGGCAATTAAGTGACATGCTGTATGCAGAGATAACATGAATTCAGAGAGCTTTTGCACTTTGTCTTCTGTGACACACCACGTGTGTGATGGCTGCAGTCACCGTGGGTTTGGCCCTCGGTCACTTCTGTGGCTGCAGGGTTTGCCACCCCAGCTGTCACCCATAACCAACAGCACTCCTGCAGTGTTTGTTGTGTGAACAGTCATGTGAGCATGAAACACCTTGAAGCTGGGATAGGGGAAGATCTGTGGCAGAGGAAATCCCATACTATGGACAAAGAAGCCCATCGAATGGCCTTGCCGGGCACCAAGACCTTTCAGTCCCTGAGCTGGTGGAATGTCTGGTAACAGAGACAATGCTCTGGACAAGATTTAGGTGTCCCAGGAGTCAAGACTGATGCAACTGAACGGTGACTTCTTTGGTCTCTTATTAAATGGTATATTAAAGATCTCACAAGGAGCACCTGACTGTCAAAGTGTGCTGCTGCTCATATCTAGGGCAACAGGAGAGAGAAGTTTTGGGGGAAACTCAGCAAAAATCATCATTTTAGATGCATGCAGGGTGGCCCTTGGCAAGGGAAGGATACAGCATGGATAAAGTAAAGGGGCTTTCAGAGTCCCCCACAGAGATAACTTCCTCCTGTAGCATGGGTAGTTTCAGTCAGTGTGGAAGTGAGGTGTGGGATGCCCAGGTCCCTCTGTGCTCCATGCCCCAAGCCATCTGCTGCCGTGCTTCCCAGCAGTCAAGCCCTCTGAGATGTCCTTGCTTGACTCCTGTGTGCCAGCAGTCCTGAGGTTCCTGCTGCTTTGCATTACAGCCGTGTGTCAAGAAATCCCAGCTCCTGGGGTCAAGTGCTGAGCATTTGCCTCTTTATCAGATATTTACTTAGGAGGATTTCATTATACTGAATCTACTGGCTTTGAATAAATTCACATGCAGTAAATTTATTCTCCATCTTTTGGAAAGAACTTGTATGTGAGAGAAAACTTTGAAGACCATTTACACCAAAAGCAATTACTTTCAAGGTAATTCTGTATGTATTTTACTGCAGATACTGTATTTCTATTTGACTATGAGCTTTCTCCCAAGTGCCAGTGCTGTGCTGGAACTGAAGGAAGTCAGATACTTAAATCTGTGCTGCCCCAACACTTTCACAGTTAACACTGAATGTATTTGTCTATGCACTTATTTGAACAAGCTCCACCTGTGCAAATAAAGCTACAGGTTCATCTTATCAGAATCCACTTGTGGTTGCTCCACCTGAAGTGTGGAGGTGTTTTGTTTTGCTTTTTGGGGGTTGGTTGGATGGTTTGGTTTGGGTGTTTTTGCAACACCAATGTGTCAGCTCCTGGTTGTCAGATTTCTTCAGCCCAGTGGTAGAGATGGTCTTTAGTGACACTGCAGAGGGCATCTCCAAAGCCTCATCACTCAGCTCATGAGCATCCATGAGCTGTACTCTGCATTATGGGTGAGTTGAAGTATTTGGCAAAAGCAGTTCACTATATGATTTGGAATAATAAACCTGTGAAAAATCCATCTGCAAATGACTTTCAAGTGTGTAGTGGTGCAAAGCTGAATTCCTCCCCTCAGCAGCTGGTTTGCTCCATGCAAACCATCCTGTCCTGTGCTTAGGAGCTCCTCCTGGTGCCTCAGTTGCAGCCCTCTGTGCCCAGGATCTCCTGCAATTGCTTGAGCAAGTCTAAAACAAAGCAGGAGGAAGAGGTCAAATAAGAATCTAGGTTGTTAGGTCTGATAATCCACTCAGTCCTCTCTGCACTGGTTTATTTTGCAGTTCCTCAGAGGAAAGGCAGCCCAGCAGGTAAGTCCATGAGCAGAACAAAAATAGCTGGTGATCAAGGTGATTAAAAAAAAGCAATTCTCTGGCAGAGGGTTGGTTTACCAAAACTTGGTTCTGTAGATATCAGTGGTGATAATAACTGTCCATCCTACCTTTAAATGTGCTCTTGGCACTTCCAGAGGGCAAACATGCATGAATCCTTTTGAAAATGGACAAGGGCAAACGTGCACTAAATAGGGCCATGTTCATATTGAAATCCAGAGGAGTAGACTTGTTTTTTCTCCAATATGAATTTCTCATTAACAAGATTTGTTTCATTTAGAGGTGATTCATTGGCTAGTTAAAAAAAGGAAAACCAGAACACCTTAAAGATTTGTAGGTCCCCCTTAAATTACAAGTTCTGCATTCCCTGGTGAATTATTGTTTTATGGGAGCAAGTGATAGTTACAGTGCACATCTACATATTTCACCAGAAAGCAAAAATTGGTTTTTTTTCAGGGAAATTATTATACAGAAAAAAAACCCTGCAATTGATAATAAACCATTGCTGTTCAGTATATACTACCTGTGCTCAAAGGTGAATCTGAAATGAACAAAAAACGTCATCTGAACAGCCCTCAGCATCCCAGTTCAAACTTTGTGGCCAACTTCAATCCTTGCAATAGACTGATGGGGAAAATCACAGAGTCACTTTCCTATTATTGCTGTAATGAAGTAGACACACATTAATCTGAACATTTCTATAGCATGAGAATGTCATGGATCTTTCTGGGCTGTTTGTTATCCAAGTAAGCCACTTGCATCTAGAGGAGTCACACATCCCACTTGATTTTTGACCTTTTTTCCTTGCATGGCATTTGGTTTGGGATTTAGTGACAAATAAAGAATTTATTTCTGGATCAGGAGGTCTGTGAAGTTTCAGTTAGTCCAGACAGGGCACAAACTTAAGCTGGTTTGCTGGCAAAAGGAAGGGCAGACTTTTGTGATCAGGTAGAAAGGAGCTGGGTGGAACATCTGTGCCCTGTGTCTGTCTTAACCTGTTCTGGGAGCCTGGGTAGGTCCTTGCAGTCTGTTCATCTTCCTAATGTAGCAGAGTATTGATGGATTTCCCTCCCACAGTGAGGATTTCCAAATTCATATTCAATGGATGTTAGTAACACCCTCTAGGAAAAATCTAGGGACAAATTGCACATTGTTGGTTATTTTTAAGAGGAGACCAAAAGAAAAATAAGCCCACTGAGAGTGTTTTGTAATTCATGTTTTGAAGTTGGCACTTAATAGGTAGAAATTAGCCTGAACTGAAAGGAAAGAAAAACTTTGGGCACAACAGGGCTTTGCACTGCTTTGTGAGTATTCATGGAAAAGTACATTTTGACAGATTTTTAGTTTCAGCTGCTTCATGTGCTATTGTGGCCCTCTTCATGGAGATCCAGCAAACCTTGGGGAAATCACACATGTGAATACACTTAAATATTCCCCCTGCCAAGCTTCTAAATGGGGGTCTAAGGCTCAAGCTGCTTTTGGTTCTTGTGCTCTGCCTCAGTTTTAGTTAGTTTACTCATGAAAGACTGAACAGAAGTTAAATTGGTGCTGTAATAAAAGGTGTCCCTATTTCATAAGGACCTTAACAGCAGCTGCTGAGGACAAACATTAGCCTAAGAAGGTCTCCAGGGGCTGGCTTTGAAAAGAGGTAATCTTTCTTGTAATACCAATCCTAATGTGGATCTCTGTTAGCTGTATGTAGTAATTTCTTCCTCTCTATTTGTTCTGGTGTATCTCTAGGGCTACTTGTATGTGCTGTAGAATATTTACCATATCACTTTCTTTCCATCTCTTTTGCCGTGGTCTTATGTCTCTGTTGCAGATCTGTTCTCCTCTAAATGTGTAGAGTTCCTCCTGGTTTCACCCTTACCCCTTCCAGCAGGTTTGTCTTTTCCTCAGATGTCCTCTGAATGTTGCACCTGTGAGATGAGGGTACATCTACCTGCAGCTGCAGTTCCTGTTCATGGCAGGGAGCCTACAAGAAAGATGGAGAGACTATTTACAAGAGCATGGAGTGATAGGGCAAGAGGAAGTGGCTTCAAACTGAAAGAGAGTAAGCTTAGATTAGATAGTAGAAAAAAAAAATTGTTACTGTGAGGGTGGTGAGGCTCTGGAACAGGTTATCCAGAGAATCTGTGGATGCCCCATCCCTAGAAGTGTTCAAATCCAGGTTGGATGGAGCTCTGAGCAGTCTGGTCTAGTAGGTGTTCCTGCCCATGGCAGGGGTTTGGAACAAGATGACCATCAAGGTCCCTTCCAGCCCAAAGCATCCTGTGATTCTATGATTCTGTTTGCAGTGTTGGGAACAGCAGGGCAAGGAGCAGCACAGCAGTGATTGCCTCAGTATCCTCTGGTTCTCACTGCTGTCTACTGTTCAGGTCCAACAGAAGCTCAGGGATTCAGCTCTGGTAGCCACAGTCTCGAGTCTGCTGCATTTGGTCCTGGGGTATTTCCCCACCAAATCCTTCCTGTTTGCTACTCATTTCTCCAGTCCTGAAACTAGCTGTTATCAAGTGGCATCTTGATGCTTTGAGATGTGTGGAGGTGGTTTAGGAATCTTGTTACTCCTACTTGTCTTCCTTTCCTATATAGATTATACTGTAATAGAATAACATTTCGTGGAGGAGTCTGTTGGATTTTGTTTTGACTATTACTGCTTGATTGCATTTGTCATTGTTTTTCTTGGTTTTTTTTTTCCCTTGCTTTGGATTTTTTGGTCAAATATTGAGGTATCCTAAACCATGGAAGAACGAGAGCAATATTAAGACACTTCAAATCTTCCCTGCTTCTTCCACCTCAGAACTTGTCATTCTCCCTGTGCTCCCCACTCATTATCTATGCAAATCCAGATGATGGTGGCAGATGATTTCTTCTATTTGTCATCTACAGCTCTCCTGTCTGCTTGGCCACTTGTCCAGAAAATCTGGATAGTTTTTAGAATGGTCAGAGGGATTCCACACCACTGACTTAAGTGAGTGGTGTGGGACTGTCATCATCTCTGACCTTTTGTTTGCTCCAGCTCAACAGGAGGGTGCAGCCTTCAGGATGGGTCTGTGTCACTTCTGTGGTGTGCAGGGGAATTACTTTTGCATCTCTTCTGCCACCTTTTCTGAAGAACAGCTCACAGCTGTAATTTCTGCAGTCAGAGGGGCTTGGCAAGTGGTGGATCAATAAGATTGCCCAAACTGTCCCAGGTAGGGCCCTGGAGATTGCTGGATGTCAGACAGAGCAGGACCTCTACTGCTTTGCTGGGGGACCTGGGGCTGCATCCTTTGTCTGCTGTCCCTTAGGAGGGAAGGGATCCAGCTGACCAAACTCAATTACTTTGTCAATGAGGATAAATAAGGATCATAATCCAATTGTTATGGCAATTGCAATGCAGTGAACTCGAGGCAACTTTCCAAGGCTTATATATATATAGACTCCACTTCTTTAAAGCAAAAGGACCTGCATTTCCCAGTCTTTCTCATGTCCCAAGAAAATCACACTACCAGCTCTGCTGTTTGATATGTGTCAGTAGGGCCATCTCTTTTACTGTGTCATACTGGTATGCTCTGCCTCTAGCACCAGGGACTGAAGGCTGATGTTGACTTATAGAAATAATAAATACATGATAATAAAAACCTTCTCAGCACTGTAGTTCCCAGTATTACCTTCACCTGCTCAGTACAAAGCTTTTACAACAGGTGGTGATCCCTTGTACCAAAACTATGGGAAATTCAAAGTATTTCATTTAAAATCTTGGTTGAAAGTCTTTTTAATGTGAAAATATAGCATAGCATAGTACTTAGGACTAGGGGTGGAGGAATCTTCTGAAAGTCTATAAGCAAATGTGAAAAGATTGATTATTAATTATCAAGTCCTTTCAGGAATTTGTCTTAGTTTTTTCCGTGTCCCCAGTGATGATAATAACAAGCTAATGAAGACAGATTTTCCACAGCTGTAACTGAAAGCTCAGTGCAAGTTGTACTTGAGTCAACTGGGTCATACTTTGGTTAAATTATTAAATATTCTCGTATCTGATTACTCGGGTACAACCAAGTTAAGCCAGCAGCATATCACCTGGGAAGTGGGGGGTGGTGTCACCTTAGACCTCTTCCACAGGTGACCCTGGTGTGATGACCTGGGTCCAGTGAGTCACAGCCCACATGCACGAGGGGAGGGGCACCAGTGGAGACCACAAAGCCAAGGTCACTGCAGTGGTGGTTGGGAGCTCTGGGGACACAGAGGTGTTGAGCCTGGAGGAGTCATTCCCCCAGGTCTCCTCCTGCACACAGACCTGTGTTCCCACACCACAAAGTCATAAAATCAATTCCAAACCAAAGGCCAGATTGTGAGTTCAGCTGCTCTGGTGCTACAAACCAGCTGCAAATTCAGCTTTTATGCTGTAGCTACTCCCCCAGCTTTTATGTGTTAGCAGCTTTGCCTTTAAAAGCAGTTTTTAAATGCCTTGAGATTGATGCTTAACTTCAAAGTGCTAACAAATATTGCATTGCAAATTCCTCCTTGGGCTACTCCATTACTTTTTTTCTTTCTTTCTTTTTTCTTTTTTTTTTAAGTAATTTTGAAAACAAAGGATATTCTTCAGGGAAAAGCTGTGCTAAGGTGAGTGATGTTTCCGAATGCACACTGGTGCAGTGTGAACAGAGCATTGCAGTGCCAATGGGCACATCTGAGCCCAGGATTTGCACGATTAACACCCGTTGTGATGTAGAATTCTGTTAGACTAAGGAGTTCTTGGATGAAGCTGAAAGAAATCTCAATTCACAAACTAGTCCCATTTGTATGTTCTTATTGGAATTATTGAATTGTGTGAGAGTTTGATTTTTTAAAAATCAGCTGTGGTTATTTCATTTTTATGTTCATACTGAAAATTCCTATCTCGCTTCCCTTAATAATATTAAGCAAAAAATATAACAACCATGATTAAAGTTTAAGAACCCAAGTTAAGCAGCATATTTCAAAGCATACTATATTTTAAAAACAAACATTATGTAACTACCACAATTTCATTTTGGATGGTTTCACTGTCCATTTCAGGTTGCAGACATTGCTAACTTTGCAGTCCAGTGTAGTGTTAAAACATCAAATTTCCTCATTCTATCATGTGTGTTCTTGCTTTAAATATTTCATCCAAAATTACTGATATGCCTGCTCTGCTTTATAATGCTTTTGGGGGGACTAATGACAACTCCTTAGGATTTGTAGGGGTTTTCACATGTTTAAATTGGTAAGTACTCTTCCCACTTCGCTCCATCTTAACATATATTTATTTTAACTGAAAGCTTCTGCCAGGAAAAATTGCCTCTGGCTTTATATCTGTTTTAGCAGGTCCTTAAACAATTACCCTTTTTCTAGAAGCATCCTCACCATGGATTTCCAAAGTTTGTAAATGACCATTTCCATATGTCTGCATGAAACAGGCAGAAAACCATCTGACAAGTTAAATCAGAAATCAGACAAGAAGAGAGGGGAAAAGGGAGGAGAGATTGTCTAATCCTCTTTACTGGAACAAGTGAAAACCTCACTATTTTCCCCCAATAAGAACTATGCTCTGTCAGCATAACAGTAAAGTGTTTGTGCATATTCACCACAACCTATATAGCCATATATTTGTATCCTTAATCAGGGCTGGGGGAAAACATATTTGCACCTGTGCAAATGGTCCTCCAAGAAGTGAAGCGAGGAGAGGCTGTTCCAGGTAATCCCAGCAGCTCTCTTTGCTCAGTGCAGCAGGTTGGCTGACAAGGGGTGGATTGAGGAAGGGAATTGGGCTATTAATTAATAAGTTCATTAGTAAGTTAATTAGTAAGTTCAGTGGCCTTTGTGCACCCGTGTGACTGTGGGTCTGCAGGGCAGGGGTACGTGTGTACACTCTGTGTGTTGTGTTGATGATGGCTCCTTTGCTCCCAGGAAGATTAACCTATTTTTAGATCAAACTGCTGGTGGGAGGCCAGGAGAAACCGTCTATCTTTTAGATTTATGGAGGTTGCCAGGCAGATCTTAAACACTTTCTCTAAACTGCATTTATTTGTATTTTGGCTTCTTTTTGGAGGCCAAGTTCCCTGTGTCTCATTGGATAGGACCCTCGCTATTGAAACGGGTCTGGAGTCTGTCAAGTAATCCAATTCATTCAACATTTGGAATTACCATTGCAAAAAAAAAAAAGTAATTTATTTTCTAATTATTCCCTGTCTTGCACAACCGTGCCTCGCTGAAGTGTCCCTATTTAAAATATTTATCTCTCTCCGCTGCGTGATCTGCTCGAAGGCCATAGAGGGGTGATGAAATAAAAGCAGTCTTCCTCAGTGCAGGCACATTACTTTGACTTGTCTTGGGCTGTTTTGATGTCTCCCTGTAAATACATTTATTTTTCATTAGGATGTTTCTGGGTTTGTGGCATCCAGGAAAGCCAAAGCCATTATGCTGTTCATCTGTTGCAGACAAAATGAAGATAAACAAGTGTAATGAACTCCCGCTGAAGCCATTTCTCTGTTGTCTTTTCCCGTGCTGCAAGTGTGTGCCTGGCCAGGTACAGCCTCACCCGTGTGTGTGGGAGCTGCTGCCTCTCTGCAGGGAGGATTCAGCTGGTGAGAAGGGTTCAAGCTCCATGTGGGGTGAAGTCCTCAGGTGTTGTTGTTGGAGGGCTCGCACATGCAGCATCACCTGTGGCTTCCTTCGGGAAGCTGTGGGGTTTAACTTCTGATCTTGGTCCCACAGCGGTTTCTTCCATCCCTCTGCAGTGTCCTACAAGGATAAATACACTGGAGATGGAAATATCAGGATGGAGTGTCTGTGAGGTTCAAGTAGGTACTGATGGGGCTGGTGGTGGGGATTGGAGGAACACGCAGGAGATGGTACTTGAGTACTGCATCCAGCTCTGGGGTCCCCAGCACAGGAAGGACATTGACCTGTTGTAGCAAGTCCAAGTTCTTTAGAGGGATGGAGCACCTCTCTTATAAGGAAAGGCTGAGACAATTGGGATTCTCCAACCTGGAGAAGGGAAGGCTTCAAGGTGACCCAAGTGTGGCCTAAAAGAAAGATGGAGAGAGACTGTTTAGAAGAACATGTATTTAAACAGGACAAAGGGGAAGTGGCTTCACACTGAAAGGAGAGTAGGTTTAGATTAGACATTAGAAAAAAAAGTCATTACTCTGTGGATGGCAAGGCCCTGGCACAGGTTGCCCAGAGAAATTGTGGCTGACCCATCCCTGGAAGTGTTCAAGGCCAGGCTGGATGGGGCTTGGAGCAACCTGGGATAGTGGCATGTGTCCCTGCCCATGGCAGGGTGGGGGTTGGAACACAATGGTCTTTAAAGTCCTTCCTAACCCAAACCATTGTATGATTCTCTGACATGCTCACTGCAGGCATTTCTTGTGCAGGCTGGATAGCCTCGTCCCAGCCATGGGCTGAAGAAAACTTATCAGAGAGCCTGTTGGCATGGGAGCAAATATCCAGTATGGGTGGAGGTTGGTGGATAGGGAGTTAAATGCAGCCAGAGACAGGAGTATTGTTTGGAGAGCAGGGAAAGCTTGGAAAGGATAGAAAGTAAACTGCAAAGAGGCATGAAGACAAGAATAAACTTGAAAGTGAGTACTGAGCTTTCTAGAGTGGCACATATGTTCTCTTTTTGTCCTAGTCTTCCAATTTTTTCCTATTTATTTAAGCCCTCCCTCCTGTGCCCATCCCCACCCTTCCAAATGGACTTGCTCATTGAGTCTGAGCAAGTTTATGCTGAATTTTAAAATAACTTCTTTTTCTCCATCTCTAAACTGCTAATCTCCCAGGCTGAGGAATCCTGGGACAAAGAGGAGTCCACAGAGTGGAACTCTGTAAAATTAGCTTTTGCAGCATTAGTGTTTGCACAGTTACAGGCTGAAGCCCTGTGCTCCCCCCTCCTGGCAGCCTGCCTCCCTTCCCCAGGGAGGCTGTAAGGCAGTGCAGAGCAAGCTGCCTTCCTCCTCCTTGTCCTCCTCCTCCTTCCTCTGGGTGAGGAGCAGAGGGGAGACATTTGCATTCCTTCAGACAAGGGTTTAATTTGCATTATCTTGGGCTTGTCTGCTGTTATCAGAATGTGTTCTCTCTCAAATACAGCATAAAATCGAAACTTTAGTGCCAGTGTCATGACATGGGGGTGGTTAGCTGGGAAAAGAGGGCACGTGGGGGGATAATTTTTTGAGTGAAACCAAGCTGAGACTTGGCACATGCTGTGCATTGCTGCCTTGTGCTGCAAGCCCTCTGATTTTGGGCAAGCATTTTAATCTGGAATATGCACAGGCAGGATAAGGGAAGGTTTTGGAGTGGAGAGAAAGTACAGGGGTTACAGGCAGGTGTACTGCTGTGATGGCCCTGCAGGGACAAACCTGTCTGCCTGTGGGGTGCTGAGTGGCTTTGAGCTCAGTGGCTGCAGAGCTACCCAGGGCCCTCTCCCTGGGTGCCTGAGGGAGAAGAGACACCAAAGAATAATAGATGATGCCCTGAAATCTAACACTGAGCTTCTTTTAACCATTTCTTGTGCTCTCTTATGCCCAGTTTTGGTGTAAGGACACTTCTTTTGAGCAGCTTGCACTAGATTCCACTCTGCAATTCACCATTCAAACCTCATCCCCATTGCCTGTGCTTCTTTATTCCTCACTGCTTCTGCTGTTGTTTATTAACTTGCTCTGCATGGCATCTGGGGGATTTGTTCATTGGAAAAGCAAAATGAAGTTGCATTTCAGCCTAACAGGTGTAGGAAGGTGCTCCCAGCCTGCCGGGCCTTGAGCAGGATCCAGTGCTAACACTGCAAACCCTCCCCTCTTCCTCTCCCGGCCCCACTCAGCTGATTGCCTTCTATTTTTCCTTGTGGTGTTGTTATTAATAATCATATACCAATCTCCTCTGACAATCACAATCATTTCCTGGGAGAGAGCGAGTCCAAGTCAACCACATCCAGCTACCCAGCAAAATGATGCTGTGTCTACCAGCCTTGATGAATGCCACTCCTGTCTGTGCCCTTTCACTTGATGATGCTGGAGGCTGCGCTGGAGATTCTGAGCTGTGTGTTTCTCAGGGAAACTGGCTGCAGGGAGGGGACATGGCTGCCAAGGATTAAAAAGGGCTGGTGACTTTTTGGGAATGACCATAATGCCTGGCTGTTTGCGTGGCTGCACCTGCCTGCAGAGGTCGGGTGTGGTGGGACTGCCCGGGGCTCTGGAGTCCTCAGCCCGGTTCTGCATGGATAAAGCCTCTGTCCTGAAGTGGGTGGTTGGAACTGGCTTTGCAAAAGGTTTTTCAGGAATAGTTTGGGCCACGTACCTTGTGCTTCCTCCTGTATCTGTGAGCCCAGTTTCTATCCTCCTGTGAGATGGGAGCTCTTGCTAACTGGTTTCTTACTGGAAAGGATTTCCAGGGCCAAAATGGGGGTGAAAGCTTTTCCCCAGAGCTTGCTGGTTTCTTAGTTATCTCCCTCTTACTCTCAGTTTGACTTCGTAGGCTCCCAGGCTATCTGTGCTGTCAGGGTTTTCTACCAGAGCAATTTCCCTTGCTGCAAATCTTGACAGGACCACTTTTTCTCCAAGAAACATGGGGCTGCTGACTGTCTGGTGAACTCAATTGGCCTGGATGGATGGGATGAGCCAGCTGGGTATGCTTTGAGGCAGAAACCACCCTTCCTGTGCCTAAAGAAAAGGTGGTGGCTGCAGCTTTCTGGGGTGAAGGATTGCACTTGGGTGGGAAGAAAAGCATTGTAAGGAGCTGCTGTTAGAGACAGAGCAAGGGACTGTCTTGTGGGGTACCCCCCATGTCTGTGGCTTTTCTCCAGCTCTGCAGCCTGCCTGGCTCTGCCTTCTATTGCGTTGCATGGAAAGCTGTCTTTTTGGCTGATGGGATTAGCGTGGCTGGCTGTGCAACGTGGGAAGTTGGGGTTGGCGGGCACACATTCCACGTGCAGGGGAATTGCCAGGGGCTCATTGAAGTGAGGTGCCCAGGAAGGGCAGAGCTGTGGTTGTGTCTTGGGAAATGAGGTCAAGAAACCCTTGGGAGCAAAATTAACCACAGATGACCGGGACAAACTAGGACACCGATTGCATGACTGGCGAAGGCGAGAGCCCGTGGCCTGCTTGGTTTGCTCGGGGCTTAGAATGTCTTCATTTATTTTGCTTTCATTTGTCACTATTTTGTTGTGGATTCAGAGTAGAAGGCCCTGACCTGAGCTCCCCACACTTTGCCTGTGTGACCCAGCAGTGTCTGGTAGGCAGAGGAGGTGAGTGGGGTGCAGCCTGCTCTGGGCACCAAAGCAGTGCATGGCTCTCCTCTTCTCCACTTTCTTGTCTTTGCTCAAGCAAACTCTGGCACATATTTGTCTTTTCTGTGTTTCCTTGTGGACTGTTCTATGAAATATTGTGAAGTGGATCCTGTTTTATGTTACAAGCCATTGGTAATGAGATTGGAGAGAGATACAGCATTTGACTGCAGTGGCTGTTAATTTTAATATGCTCTGAATCTCGAGGTAGCTCTTTATTCTTCCTACACTGAACTTGCACACTGCTGCTGCCACAGTCTGCAAGGGGGACATGTCATGTGAACCAAAAAGGCTTAATGAATAACAGAGGGAAGAACTGTGCCAGTATTTTATAAAACATGAGTTTTATTTTCTTACACATAGATCACAGTGTCTAGACGTTCAGAGGTTTATGATTTAGCAGCTGCAGGGAAAGGTTTGGAGGTAGTAAGAGGGACAGGGGGTGGTTGACAGAGACCCTAAAAATGCACCCAGCTCTGCTGGGCAGAAGATGAGTGTGCAGTGGAAAATACCAGTCCCTGCTGGTGTGATCAGACAAAGTCCTTCACAGGTGAGGGATGGAGGAGAGCACATCAGCAGCACAGGGCCATGAATGGCAGGTTAGTGCTGTAGAATATGTTCCTTAATGGTTGGATGAGTTGGGCAGAGACAAGTGAAATGAAAGGGGAAAGGACAGGGCAGAGCGTTCAGGACCTGCAAAGGAGCATTTGGGAACTCTCACAAGAGTCCTCAAAGAGATTCTTGCCATGTCCTAAACCAAAATAAACTATAAAAGCTCAAATATCAGCAGTAGGGAACCCCTGAAGTGTTACAAAAGGTTCACAGTGGGGATCTGAACAGGCTGTCACTATTTACCCGGTTCTGAGGAGCAGCTTTGGGGCTGAACTGGGGCTTTTAGTTTTGTTGGGTGTTGGGGTGTTTGGTTTTTTTTTTATTACAGCTGTTGAGCTGAATGGCTGCTCTCTGACTGCCTTTGAATTCAGAGAGGGACTGTCAGCATTGGTGTTCTATTTGTCAGTTGTCTGTGAGCAGCAGACTGGAGATGCAACTGCATTTGATCATTTGTCAACTTTTCCTTTTGTGCTGAATACCTGATAGCTCACACTGCGTGTGCTCCTTTGAGTAGCTGCTGCTACAGTTGCAGGTGGTGGAAGAAGAGAGCTTGGGACATGGCTATGGCACATCTATGATTGAATGTTTGTCAACAATAAGGTTCTCACTCAGCTTGCTAATAACAGACATTGGGAAAAGGAGGTGGTTCCAGTCTTCACACCCAATTACTGGTTCCCTATATCTGTGGGCAGACAGAAAGCATATGGAATTGCCTGCTCTTGGAGGTGTGTTTCCCATCAGCAGCTGCCTCAGAAGTAGTTCCAGAGCAGACCTACAAATTCTCAGCATGGTGATGACCTACAGTGCCAAAACCCTTGGGAAGTGTGTGTGGGACTTGGCTTTGCTGCCACAGCCATTGAGGATTATCATGAAAGAGAGATGGGAAATGGCAGGTCGTTTCAGTATCCAAACCTTGTACTCTGGTGAATGTAAAATTCTGCTCTGGAGCTGCCCAGAGAGTGCTGCTGGCAGGAGGGGTTCTAGATTCGGAGATCTGGGGAAAGCTGGCCCCACTCAGAGGGAGAGGACGATGCCTTTTCCTTATCTCCTCCCCTCTGCTTAGAGCCTCCCTGAAGCCTGAGCAGAGCTGTGCTTTGACCTGGTTCCTGCTGTCAAGTGCTTCCATTTACTCTGTGAAAAAAAAATCTCTCTGCTGGCTGTGGGAACCAACCCCAGGAGGAGCCCGTGACTGTGGCCACTCCTTGTCCTGCCCTTGAGCAGAGCTGCCTGCTCAGACCAGGCTCTTGGAGCAGCAGTACAGCAGTCTCCTAGGGTGGGGTTTTTTTCCCCACTTTTATTTCTCATCAGAGACTGAGTAGCTCACTCACACATGGCATATCAGGCCTCTTGCAGCACACTTCATTTAAAAAGCTAATTTGTAATTGCAAAGCAATACACATGCTCCAACAACCCCCTCCTCTCCAAAGCAAACAGAGAAACGCCATGGAGAAATAAAATAAAATGGGATGAGAATTATCCCTGCTTGCTCTACTCCACTGATCGTCTGCTGGGAAAAAAGAAGGGGTGAAGAAAAGTTGCTAAAATAAATATAATTTTAAAAATTAGAAAAACAGCCTCTGATGTATGTAGTGATGCAAGCTGTGAGGTGGGGATTAGCCCTGGCTGTCTTCCTGTGTGGTGCAGTGGGATCTGAATTGTTGTGGGATCGAGGTTGCCTTTTCCACGCTTACCCTGCTGCAAGCAGGTGTGGGTGGCAGAGAGAAGGGCTGAGCCCCTAACCAGCGCCAGGACGGTGGAGAAGCTCCTCTGCACCCCTTGGTGTCCCCAGTGTGTATTTGAGAGGGGAGCAAGTGTTTTATCCTGCTGTGTATTAGACTGAATCTGCCTCTCCGGGGACTCCTTCACTTGCATCACTGTGTGTCCATGCCCTTCGTGAGAGCCCGAGGACCAGCTGCGTCGGGGTGTCCCCAGTGCAGCTGCTGCCCACCTCTGGCTCTGCCTGCGCCCTGCCCTCCTCTGCCCGCTGCCGGCATCCTGCTCTCCAGCCCTCCCACTCGTGCTGGGCTGCAGAGGGGAAGGGAAAGGTGAACCCACTCTTGGGCTTTGCTGTGCAGAGCTGCCAGCTCCGATTGTGTCATCCCCGCTCCGCTCTGCCTCTGAGTTCAGCGGGGGCATTTTCAAAGGCATTGGCTGTAGTTCCCAGCGTGGGTTGAGGGGCAGGGAGCTGGGGAGGAGGAGCGAGCAGCTCTTGCTGAGGAGCATCTCAGGGTTGAGATCTGCGAGGTGGGGGCCGGTGTGTGGCAGGATCCTGTCACTGCCGGTAGCTTTTACTGCAGCTTTTTTGCAGCATCAGAAAAGCAGGGTGGAATTAGGCCACGTAGCCTGTGGTACGAGCTCTGCTTGTTGGTATTGTTAATAGCTCTGCTCAGAATATGCTGACTTTTTCTGAACAAAAGCTAAAAAGCAGCCCTTACAAATTAATCATTATTAATACTTGGCTTTTACTTAGCTGTGCACACAGCCATTCATGGTGGTAAATACCCGTTCTTGTGCTTGATCCCTGTGCCTCTGGAGTGCCCAGCTTGGCCTCTCTGGGATGGCAGCAAAGCCTTGTCCTGGGAGCTCCTGTGTTTGGGGGCAGCCTGGCAATTGTGGAGCAGCAGCCCCTTCCCTCTCTCTCTTCTTCTTCCTATTCTTCTCACATAAAATGCAGGCAAACCTCTTAAAGCCTAAAGGAGTTACATGGATACTGTGCCAGCAGGACTAAGATGAACCCGAGGGTTTCGTCCGGTCCCCGTTGTCATTGATACTGTGGCTCCTCCATTCCTCTGATGTGAAGGCTGACTTTCACTAAAGTTTGCTTTGGCCTTAAATTTGTCCAACTCTATAAGGTCAAGGATTTCTTGGGATTAACAGTCAGAACAGAAATTTGTGCCTTATAAACTGAGTGGTAATGAGGAGTTCTTTTCATCCTCAGACTTGAACTCTCCTGACTGGGTGGAGATGCTTTGCCCAGCCAGTGGGAGAGGACATGGTATGTTGCAGGTCACAGAATCTTGTCCACCTGATCTTTTTGGGAGTCCAGCACCACCATTCTCAGAGCTGGGCCACAGGGAGGAAAGCAGGGCTGGTGTGACAAGCACCAATGCAGGATCTCAGCTGATGCGCATGGCAGAGCGTGGCAATGAGCAAGTGCTGTTTGCGGAGCACAAGGAGGAGCCAGGTTGGGTTGTCATCTCCTTGGGCTGCACCTTGTGTGCTGGTTTAAGTGCGGATACTGCTGCCAGATTACTGGCAACAATCAGCTGCAGCAGCCTGGTCCCCTTCTCCACTGGCATCCACTGGTGGCTATGCAGGGCCATGAACTGGGAGTGAAATTCTTATCTCTCACTGGTGAATTTTGTCTCTCAGCCACCAAGTTCACCAGGCCTCTCAAAAATAAGTTCTCAGCCTTTCCATATTGTGACTTCTTCCACTCCAAGTGCTACCCATGTAATCTTCTGCACATTTCAAAGCTACTTGAAGCAGCTTTTTGCTTTAGTGCCTGCCAGATTCCCCCCCAGCTGCCAGGAAGAGAGTAAGCAGCCACTGCCTGTTCTACTTGAGAAATTCAACTGCCAAGTGGTTATTTACAGCGGGCAGAGGAATGAAAATGTTAAATGAAATCAATGGCTGGCAATGGGAAAAAAGGAAGGGGGAGGAAAAAACCCCAAACCCTTACAAAATGAGGATTATGCTGGCTGCAAGCTGCAGCCACCTTAAAAGGATTGCAGACAACAAACAGCAAAATGCCGACGACAAAGCCGTGCCCACACTGGCCCAGGCTGGTGCTGACTCTGACTTTTGTTTCTGTTTAATCTCCCTATTCTTGTCCAGTTTGGTCCCTCTCTTGGCAGTGGATGGGCAGATGGAAGAGTTTTGGAAAGGAAGCTGGATTGTGTTAAAACAGTTGTTTCAATCCATTTCAACATCAGGCTCCCTGCCTGAATTTAACCTGGAGGTAAATGAAAAATTAAAAACTAAATGAGCCTTATCTCCCTGATGAACATTGAATTTTGCCTGAAAAATGGGAGTATTTTTATTTCCCTTGACTTTTGCAGGGTGGAGGTGGTGGGAAGGTTACTGCAAGAGGCTGCTGGCTGTTTTGATTTTTGGCTCAATCACAACTTTTTTTTAGGCATCAGTCCTTTGAAACATGGAAGCCTCAGGCTTCCCTGCTGAATTTCTACAGAGACGAGTGAATCACAGCCTTGCATTGGGCAGCGTGGCAATTAATCAGCCATTAAAAAGGGAGACCTGCTGTCTTATAAACCAATTAGAGGGGAACTGGTTGCTTGTGTAACTAATGTAGTGGGGTTGCTAGTAAGTTAAAGGCTCCTTGTGGAGAGAGGAGCTGAAATCAGTCTCTGTTACGGGGCTTTAAAGAACATGTTGAAACCACCAGAGCACCAGATCTTCCCCTAAAACAGGCGTCTCAAATTGCAGCCGCACACTGCAGTAAACACTGTCCCCTCTGCTTGCCTTGCAGTCGCCTGAAGAAAGTATTTTTAACTCTTGATGATGAAGTGGTTTTAAAATTAGTTCTTTTTCTGAAATCCTCGCTGTGTTTCTGGGCAGGGGTGCAGATGAGGAAGGATGGTTGGGGTTGTAGCTGCTGGTGACCCGCTCTGAGGCTGGGCACGAGAGGTGAGGCAGCGCCGCGGGCTGTGCGTGCGAAGGAGCAGAGTCGCTGAGGTCCAGCTCACCCTGGCGTAGGGTTTGGTGCACTCTCCATTAATGCAGCACCTCCTGTAGCTTGTTTGCAGGATGGGGCTGCTTTCAGGAGCTGGGCTGATGCTGTTGCATAGCATTGGGTCTGTGCTGTAGTGGGGCAGGATTACTGACTGTGGGTGTGGCCCTTGTCACTGCGATGGCACGCTGTGTTATCGGTGGCTTCTGCAGGGGTTATTCCAGCAGCCACTGGAGAAGATCTCAAGTGTTTAGCTGGTTGCATCGGGCTTTCAATTCTTGGCAGTTCTGCTAATGTGCTAATTTGAGCTGCTCTCTCCTGAGAACAGGCTCAGTCTGTTGGCTGCCGAGCCAAATGGAGCATGGGGCTGACCTCAGCCTGGTACCTGGGGCAGCCAGCGTGGATTTTAGGCACAGCCCCGTGCTCTGTCCATCCTGTCCAAGATCTGCAGGGGTGGGATGGGGTGGCTGTCCCAGCAGCGAGGAAGGAAGTGCTTTGGTGAGGAGATTCTTAAGCCTATCCACCGGTTGCCTGTTCAAGATAGTCTGCTTTTAGAAGAGATGTAATTGCCATCGTTGGACTGCTAAAGTAACAAGATGTATGTTTAAGTTTACCTAATATACTGTGTGCAGCTACTTAGGAACAGTGCAAACTGGATAAATAAATCATGGCTTTGCTTCAGTCCTAGCAATGATTTTGTGTCTGCTCCGTCGTAACACAGGGCCTATTAATTTCACTGGCAATGTGGGACACAGCGTTCACTTACCTTGTGCTTGCATTTAACAGCATTCACGTGCAGAATTGTATCAGATCATTCTAGGCCAACCAAGGTAGCTGTTCCTTATCTTTTTTTACAATTCTAGTAAGCAGGAATAATTTTAGAATAGATCTGTGTTAGGGAGACTTTGTCCTTATAGCATAAAATGTTGAAAAGACAGTTTAGAGTGGAGAGAAGGGCAGTGGGTGCACCAACTCCTAGTTTTGGCTCTGAAACTTGCTTGTGACTGGAGGAAAGACACTCAGCTTGTCAGAGTCTCTGGCTCCCCTCATGGCACAATGTTTTTGGTTTTGTTTTGTTTTTTTTTTTTTAATTTTTGACTTCTGTTAAGTGCAGTATTTGCATTTTTTGTGTAGTTACAATGGCTAGGAGCTTTAGCCTGCCCTGCCCACTGATGCTGCCTTGTGCCAGCCTGAATATGTGGTGGTAACACAAGAGATAAAGTGCTGCACAGGTCAGAATACCAGTGTGTTACAATAAACTCCCTTTGCTGAGCAAATTCTGCACTTTAGGGCTGATCCTGCCCCACCACCAACTGGCGTTGTTGTATCAGTGCTCTGAGTCTGGAGACAGAGTGGCCTTTGCCTCTTCTTCTCCCTGACTCTGGACTTGTCATGATCCCCAGTTCCTGACCTAGCCTCACTTAGGCCAGTGTGTCACCAGCCCTGGTTCAACAGATTTCATCCTTATTAAACAGTAAGTGTGGGCTTACAATCAGTAGGTTGGTGTGCTTTACTGAGTCAGGCCTTAATGATGCCAAGCTTATGACAGCTGTCCATCCCAAATGAAAGGTGTCCCCACCACCCCTCCAGCCCTCAGCTGGCACCCAGGGAATGCACACACTCCTGCTGAAAGGCCCCTCAGCTGCAGTCTGCTGAGCCAGTCCTCAAATTGAGTTGGAAGTCATTAAGTGGAAAAGAAAATTTTTGTGACAAGTGATTTCCCTGAGCAGGTGACAAACGATAATGAAGCGGGGCGGTTTGGCTGGAAAGGTTTATGATAGCAGCTGTGTTCCCTTCCTCTCCTGTGAGCAATGTGGGCAGGAGAGGATTCGTGGAAAACTGTCCATGCCACTGCAATGCAATGGTGCCTGTATGTCAGCCTTTTCCCCAAAATGTTGATGGAGATCCTTTGGGAACAAAGGCAGGATGGGTGACTAATTGGCATTTCAGTTGTACTCCTCCTCCTAGCAAAGTGTTTGGTTGTGAAAAGCTTGTGAGCAAATAGCACCCCTGGAAAATGGTATCATGTGAAGGCTCCGAGTTATTTAGCTGCACTGTTGCTGGTCACAGCTACCCAGTTTCTTCCTCCTGCTTTGGTTCTGTTCCTGTAGGACAGGCACAGCCAGCAGCGTCTGCCCCAAGCTCAATGGGGGCATTGGGTGCAGGGCAGTGGGCACAACACAAACAGGCAGGAGCAAGGGGCACCTCATGGCCATGCACAGAGCTCATCCCAAGGTGATGCAGTGCTGCCCTTGGTCAGAGCCAAAGGAGAAACGTGTGAGCAAGGGCACCAGGATGGCTCCTCCAGCAGGGGGCAAGGACTGGGTACAAGAGCACTGAGAGGCTGATTTACAGACAGCTGAGGATGCTCAGTGCAAGAGCCACTGCTGACAGCAGGATGATAGGGCAGGGCAAGCACTTGTTCATCTTAATGTGCAGGTAGCCAAACGTGACAGATCACAGCCATAACACTTGGGAGAGAGGTGCACAGGCTGAGGAGTGGGCTGTCCTGGCTGAGCAGGGTGCAGCTGTCCAGGCAGGGCAGTACCTGGCTGTCTTTCATCTCACTTTTGTGCTGTGTAGATACCCAGGCAAGAGTTCTCTCTTGTCTAGGGCAGAGACGTAAGACAGTGGTCCTTAAATAGGCAATATTCAGAGTACACAGCTAGTCAGGTTTCTGAGGTGGTGGGTGCCTTGTTGGAGGTGAGGCTTGGAGTGCTGCAGGCCAGCTGCTCCTGATTTCTTTTTTCCCCTGATTGCTGGTTATGCAGTGTGTGGGTGGGTTTTTTTTTTTTCTTAGTACAATGTCAACTGCTGGCTGAGCGGTGCTGGGATTTGTGGAAAGGACATGTGCTTTGGTGGGGGTGCAGCCAGCTCTGCCCAGGAGGACCAGGCATGTTCCTGGGGAGCAGTCCTGTAGGTGCACTCATCTGTTGCAGAGGAGCCTGATCTCTGCAGTGCCTTCTTGGGGCGAGCTGTTCAGGACCAACCCTGCACCCTCTGGGCTTATACTGATGCCTGCTTAATGGGATTTCTTCCACAAAAGGGTAGTGATGGATCACCTATGCTAGACATTGCTGTGTAAGGCCACCAGCTGTTGGCCTTCAGGACAGTGGTATTTATACCTCAAGAGCAGGTGTTGAATTCCTGATGTGCTGAGCTGGGAGCTGTTGGTCTGGTCTGCTGTCCCTCCTACACCAGGCTGAATTACTGACCTGTCTCTGGCTCCACTGCTCTCGCCCAGGCTGAGATCTCCGGCTGAGGCACACAGGGTGGGGAGGGGCTGATGAGGCACCCAATGTGTTAATGAGCCTCATTGCCTTAATCAGTCTCACCTGGGACCCATTCCCACTCCCCCAGCTTTTGGAGCTTCATTTGAGCTCAGGTCCCTGCGTCCTCCTGAGTTCTGTTGGAGCGTTGTCTCTGCTGCTGCCTCCTGGGTGCACCCCCAGACCCAGGTTTCAGAACTGCAGCTCTGTTTCTGGCTGGTTCTCCTGCATGGACTTTGGAGAGGCAGCATCCTGTTCTCTGATCCTTGTCTCCCAAGTGGACTTTGGGCTTACACTGCAGGTAACCCTTACAGCTCTGTCCCTGGCCCTCTTGCCTGAGCTCCAAGGGTGGACCTTGCCCCTGGTTTATCACTTCACCTTGCCTGGGGCTGCTGAAGGACCTGTCACCTCGTGGCCCTGCTCAGACTTGCTGAGATTGTGCCCCATGGTCCCTGTGGTTCCTGGCTTGTCTCCTGCATGGAGGAGCCCCACTCTTGGTGCTCCCTGACACCAGGTATAGTCCTGTGGGTGTAACATTAGGCTGATTCAGTGCTGTTGTTGAACCTTTAAGCAATTCCTTGGTCTGATTTGAAAATTCACTGTTCTTGAGCTCTCCTTTGTCCCTTCTCAGGGTTTGTGGGCAGCTGGTGCTTGCGGTGTGGTATGGAGAGGCTGTCCTGTTCTGGTTGAGAGGTGTTGCCCAGGCAAAGAAAGGGTTGGGGATGTTATTTAAAGGGGTGCCAAAGACTTAATGTGTGTGCTGGGAATAGAGCAGAAATGATTTCTTGGAGGCACTAGGTATGCATAGCACTGCTGTGCACACGGGAGTCGAACGTGGCCGGGGAGGGATCAACGAGAGCAAGTGATGCCAGCTGGAGACACCAGGAGCCTTTTTAAAAAGGGCTTGAAAGCAACACAAAACCCAACACACTTGCATATTCCAAGCAATGCACGTAAGCAAGACTCACTTTTACGTTTTTCAGAGCAGATTAGCGATTTTCTAATTAGGGAAAGAGCCGAATATTGAGCACTGAAATGGATAAGCGACTTAAAAAGAACACAGAAAATCGCAAAGTGAAATCACTTAAATCAGCCTTGTCTCCTCCCCCCCCTTCATGCTTGGTATGCTGTTTATCTTGGCAAATAGGGGGAAAATAAATTCCCTGGAGGTGGCACATCCACTCTGGTACCTGAATGCATCAGATATATCTATGCAGGGAGTTAAAAGCCCTAAACTGCCGATTTTTGAATCAGTCTTCCAGGGCTGTGGAAATGTGAGAAGGGCTGCGTCCTGGGCTGGCACTTGGTCTGTTGTGCCAAACAGCAGCTCTTTGCTAATTTTTGATCTGGGTCTGGCCATGGATTAAGGACAGCCCAGTAGCTGAGAGTTGTTTGGCCCTTTGAGCAGTTCAACATTTGGCTTTGTGAAAGAGCAGAGTGGAGACTTGGTTGTGGTTCTGAAATAAGTTTCTGGGGCAGATTCTTATTAGATTTCATAAAATACTTTGATTTGGAAGGGACCCACAAGGATCACAGAGTCTAGCTGTTAAGTGAATGGCCCATATGGAGACCGAACCTGCAACCCTGGTGTTATTAGCACTATATTGTAACCAACTGAGCCAAGCTCACAGTCGTTGCTGCCACATGCAGATCTGGAGACCCAAAATGTTGTTGGCCTTGTGCTAAAGGCTCATTCTGCTTGTCAGGCCCGAAGTCCTTCAGCTTTCCATGCCTTAGATTCATTGCCTACAAAATGGGTTGCAGTCTGGGTTTGTGCCTGGGCTTTGGAAGGGACCACGCAAAGTACTCTGGGGTGGTGCAGAAGGCAATTTACACCAGAAATTCTTTTCTTAGGCTCTTGTTATTCCAAAAAATGAAGCTAAGGGACCGTTATGAACCATGAGGACGTGGGGCAGGGAGTGTATCTCGCCGTGCACAGAGGCAGCGCTCGCACGCTGCAGCCACTGCTGGACCATAAATAAATGTTAGTGGGCACTCTCTCTCCCAAAGCACCTATCACTGCTGCCATCCATGTGGAAAGAGGAAAGTAAATAGATTCTTGGATTGTCTTAAAGGCAGAGGGAATAGGATAGGATCAGTCTATTGGATTTGTTGAATAAACTACAAAAACTAAGATGTAATTCTCTGCAGACGCAGGGTAATGGGCTATGTTGTATTTTGCATTTCAAGCACCAGAGCATTCAAACCAAGCTGTCAAAAACTGGTGGGCTTGTTTGAATTAACCATGGCCTGAACTGGGCACAATATTTTTATGATTTATTTATGCTCCAGTAGAATTTATGCCTGGTTGCAGCACATGTGGTGCACTCCGCTTGCCCAGGGAGGTGTGCTCTCTGCCCCACAGTGCTTACAGCAGGAATTACACACTGGGGAGCCAAAAAGCTGCTTTGACATTTGTCTAAAAAGCTGACCATGCCATCAGTTGTGTCCCAGAGAAACGAAGGTAGCTTGCTGGCTGGAAGCTTCTGGTGTGAATCCAATTTAGCTCGCTCCTGTATTTTAATCAAAACTTCCATCCAAAAGCCGTGCATCAGCGTGGCTTGATTTGTTGGCTTCTCCACAGAGGTGAAGACAACCCCTTTACTCCCCAGCTCTTACTCCTTGACTGGACAAAATTCTCAGGTGGTTAAGATGTTACAACCCAGTAAAAACAGCACTGTTCTGTCATCAGTGCTGCTTGTGCCCTTCCCTGCTCTGCAAACACAAAAACATTGCTCTTGGGGTTTGCCCTAAGAGGGTATGAAGTGTCAGGGAAATACTGTGTGCCCTTTCCTTTTACATGAGGCCTTTGTACTAGCCTTAAAGATAGGTAAGAGGGATTTGTGCATTCCCTGACAGCTGTGGCGAAGCAGAAACTTTTCATTCTTTTCTCTAGATGAAGATCAGAGGTTGTAAGATGGGAAGAGAGAGGCTGGCAGTGGAACAACCCACAGGTTAATCATGGAGTTGGCATTTGGGAATCCAGCTTGGGTTCCTACAGGGTATTTTTAAGTATTTAGCCAAAAGCAAACACATAAAGAAACTGAAGCACACAAAAACATGAGAAATGCTCAGCCCTGCAGCAGGCTCTTGCTTTAACTTTAAACCATTTAAAGAAGTGTCATTACATCCTGTGAATTGTATTCCAGTTGGAAAACCTTTGCAGTGCCTCAGCAGTTGCCCTGCATGCATACAGAGCACATCACCCTTATAATATAGATAATATCTTCTGGTCACTTGTAATTAACAAAGCCTCAGAAAGGTGTCATTTCTCTGTAGCGTTCATTCCTATTTCCTCCCCCCAAAATATCTTGATAATTGGAGTTTTCAGCTGCATGGAGGGACTTTGAGGGGGCAGTTGTGGCTCAGCTGTGCTCTTGGGTGTCCCTCACAACCCTTCACAAGGTATGTTGCAGTCACCTGGCACCATGAGTAGGGCTCTGCTGGTCTTGATCATCAAACAAGGTGGTTGGGTCAATAGTGCAGCAGGACTGAACAAAACCCGTCTCCCCTGAGATGCAACCTTTCTCTCTCTAGCTGCAGCAGCCTGTCCTACCAGCCTACTTCTCAACCTCAAACCTATGAGTTTTCATTAGACATTTATCTTCCCTAATAAGTAAAATAAGCTTGTGCCCATTCCCTAGCTCTGAAGATAAGTGGTGTGGGGTGGCTCATACCCTCGTAGCTTGCACACCGTGTCCCCAGAAGAAACCAACCTCACCTGGGCTGTCTCTCTGTCAAAATCCCCTGGGGAGTTTGGGCCATGACTGTCTGCTCTGCTGTGGATGGTGGTGGGGCAGTGCTGTGGCCCACCTTGGTTACTGGTGTAGAGAGAGCCAGCCAGTCTCCAGTGGCCCTGAGTTGGTAGGGCAGGGTGGGCACATCAGTGGGAGAAGATGCCCTTGTGGTTGGGGTGCAGGGCCAGTGCTGTCCAGGGCTGTGTCCCACTGTCTGTGGGGACCTCGTGCTGTGAGGATGCCCAGCGTCATTTTTCTCCAGTAGCTGAGATGCTGGCTTGCAAAGATCAGGAGAATCACGGCATGGAGGAGTTCCAGCAAGGTCTCACCACCTTTGTCAAGTGGCAGCCAACTCACCTCACTCTGTGCCCAGGCAGGAAATAAACTTGCTAAATGAGTATATTTACTGCAAATGAATTTGTACCAAATCTTGTATGTGCAGCAAAATCCTCTTAGATGAGCATCTGATAAAGGATTAAAACTATTAAATGATTAAAAAATCCCCTCTGCCAAATGGTGAAATGTGCAGATTATACGGTGCTTTGTTGTTTTGTTTTTCCCTTTGGCTTTGCTATTCCCCCCCCCCTCCTTGCCCTGTTTGAGGGGAGGGAAGAGAGGAAGAAGGGCTATGCTGCATCCCCTTGAGGCACAAGGGGTGCCAGGGAGGCTGGCAGTGCTGGGGAGCAATGGCCAACTCCATTATCCTGCAGGAAGAGGGAAAGGTCCTCAAAACCTCTCCCATCTGCATGCTGCATCCTGCTTTTCAGGGAAGCAAATGGATTTCTCCTTAGTCTAGAGAGCTTTCCTCAGGGTAAAGACCAGGCTCATTGGGAGGCTTCTGGGAATTTGGAAGCCAAAGCTGGTGAAGTCAAGGAACAAGGCTAAACCACACAGGAGGGCTATTCCAGGCAGGGTGACATCCCAGAGGAGTCTTCATAGGTACAGTCCGAACAGTAGTCCTTTCCTTAGGCAAAAGAGGGGAAGGATTGGGTTTGGGCAGCTCCTGAACTGCTGTGTCTCTGGTGAGAGACATCAATGCCCACACGTGGGAGGATCATCAGTGATTCCTTCAGCTCTAGAATATGTCACCTTCCTTGGTGAGCTTGTCTGCAGAAATGCCCTGGAACTCAGTAGCTCCCTACGGTTTGCATCACCTGTGTTGCAGGTAGTGGCAGGTGACCTCAGTTATGCTGGGTGGCAGCAGGGAAGTGTCAGGCCATCTCCCCTGTCAGGATGGCATTTCACTGTGACACCTGCATGTCACTGGGCTCCCTTGGGTGTGCAGTCAAGTATTTAGGGCTTGCTGGGAGTTTCTTATCCCACAGTTCTAAGGCAATAAATGGGGCAGCAATCAAAACCTCGATGTCAGAGGAAAAGGGCCAAATAATCTGTTCTGGGAGGGGTCCAGCTAAAACTCCTTCTGATGCTCATCATGATCCCAAGTCTCAGGTGTGTGTTGTCCTCACCCTAAACTAGAAGGTGTGAGAAGACACCCTTGCTATAGTCATGTGTCTGGGTAACTCCTGCTGGCCCTGAGAGAGGAAGGCTTGGTGGGAGAAGGGATGGGGACAGGGCACAGGCTGTTGTTATGCCCCGAATGTTGAAATGAGGCTCAAACATTGGGCCTCTTTGCTGTGAAAGGAGCTCTGCTGCGGGCTTAGCAGAGCCAGGATTCCCTTGGGCTGTCTGGGGTGTGCTTTGTGCTGTGGAGTTGGACCCCACCAGCCAAGGGCTGCTGCCAAAAGTACCTGTTTCCCTGGTGTGCTGAGCACAGGCACTGCTCTGTGGAGGATGTTTTGGGGTCAGGCTGGATGAGATAACCGCTTCATTAACGTAACCCTGATTAGGCAGTCAGGGACCGCATCGGAGCCCAAGTTATTAGGAGCTGTCAGCAGCCGAGCGTTCAAGTGGAAGGAGGGGAGAGGAGGAAGGAAGAGCCGAAGGGGCTGTAGCAGTGGTGGTGTCAGCTCAGTATTTATGAGGGGAATAGGCCTCTGGTGTTTTATGGCCCATAAGATGCTGTTTTCTCGGGGTCTGTTTGATTAGATAGGATTATCTCAAGGGCTCAAATGGCTCATCATTGATTTCTGCTCACTTTCATGGGGACATTCAGCAACCCTGATCTATACCCCCTGGTTCTGAGAGGGGTCAGTCACTGCTGGGGGCAGCCTGTGCCAGGAGGGGCTCTTTGGAAGGGTGCAACCCCTTATTTAGACTGACTCCGGTTCCTCTCTTTTCCTGTGCTGTGCCCTCTGTTTTGAATGCTCTGGGGCCATCACTCGCTGTCTCCCAAAATCAAGGGCTGGTACAATGATTCTGTCTCCTTGATGTTTCAGGGAGAGCTGGACAAGGTCAGGAGAGGAAAGAGACAGGACAGGAATTTAGCATCTCTGAGGGCTGACCAAGAAGGCCAAAAGGACACAGTTTCTAGCTGGTAGAGCACTGTGGGAAGGAGTCTTGGTCAGAGGCATGATGAGTGGGGACCTGATGAGGTAGGATTATTGGGCAGGTGATAGGTTTTCCAGCTTCCTGTGCTCAAACCATTCATTACCCATGTGGGAATCTTGTAAAATTCCTATCCCAGGTACCAAACCCTCAGAAACCCATCCTTGTGTGTGTGTCAGGGTGCTTCAGGTAAGGGCAACATGGTGCTGGCAGCAATGTCAAGCCAGACCAAAATGAGTCAAAGTATTTAAAGGCTGCAGCAGAGAGAAGCCTCCCTCATTTCCATTGTAGCTGCTGACAGAATCCTGAAACAAGATGGTAAATTGCTTGTGTAGCTCTTGTCCATACAGATTGGAAGCTGAAGGGGTACAGAGCAGGCTTTTCCAATGGAGTTACAATCTCCTGGCCATGAGCAGAGGGTGATCTTTGCGCTGCAGAAGCAGAGAGAGCAGGGCAGGAGAAAAGGGAGCGTAAGGACAGACTTTATCCTGGCCCATTAGGCATGGGAGAAACCATCTTCAGCAGCATTGGAATCGATTGCTGTGAGGAGAATTGCAGAATATTTCATGGTGTTTGGCACATGAGGTTGAAAGCAAGGACAGCATGGAGCTCTTGGGGCTTGAAGGGACTGGAGAGGGTTTGGACAGTGCAGTTGCTGAAAGGATCCTGGCTTGGATTTTGGTTCCTGCTTGCTTCAAGGCAGTCACCAATGGGTGGGTTACCTCTGCCTCTTCCCCGGTGTGAACAGAGGGGGTGTCTGCAGGAGAGGCTAGTGTGAGCTGCCAGGGCTGGCAACACCTCTGGGTGTCTCCAGTAAAGTTCAGTGACTCTGTTCCACTTGGCATCACAGAGTGGAATAACAAGCTCAGGGGCTCTGAGAGCACTGTCCTTGGTAGCTGCTCTCCTCTGGAAGTGGGGACTAGGAGAGCTGGGCAAGAGGAGCAGAGTGCCCACAGCATGGCAGAGCAGGGGTGGCAGAGATCTCCTGGGATGGGGCTGAACTGGGGCTCTGTGGGCAGAGGAGCTGGTGCAGGCAGATGGTTGTTGTGATGCTGCGGTGCAATTTGGGGCCGTGGAGCGAAGCACGGAGGAGAGGGTGGCAGGACCACTCAGACCCTGGGGGTAACTCTTCCCTTGGAAACTGCATTCTCTTTAACCTTCTGCTTCTGGGTTTGTTTGCTTTTTTTAAACCTTTGAAGCCTTTTCTCCCCAGTTCATGTGAAACAGAGATACTGTTTTTTCATAGGGTTTTTTTTTTGGAGTGGTTGTTTTTGTTTTGCTTGTTTGTTTGTTTTTTAATTCAGGGGCAGTGCTAACATTCAGCTCCTGCTGGGGAAAAAAGTGCTGGAGCTCAGGGTCTGCTGGTCCCTGCTCGTGCTGTGCCCTGATTAGCAACTTGTGCTGGAGCACATCAGCTCAGGAGGCTGGGCTGCTCACAGAGCTGTGCAGAGAGGGAGGGCACCGTGGAGGTTTCAGTCCTCTCTCTGAGGAGCCTTTGCAGCCTGCTTTGCCAGTGCTGGCAGGACACTGGGGCTGCATTACGTGCTGCTGGCTCTGCTGTGTGTGCTGCCTGCCTGTGCCCTGCTGGTTTGCCTTGGCCTGACCTACCTTTCCCAGCTGCCTGAGTTTCTTCAGCCCCTCTTCCTGTAAAGGAGGCATGAGCCCAGGCTTCCCCTGCCCTCTGCCTGTCTCCCACACAGGATGAGAAGCTGGTTTCCTCCCTCAGATGCTGCCCAGGCATTTCTCCTGATGGTGTTCAGAAGGTGGGGCTTGGATTAGACAGAGGGAAAAGGGTGGACAGATTGGGAGCAAAGCTGAATCCTGCCAAACTCATTTCAAGAAGGCCCTCGAGGTGCTCTTGGCAATGTCCAGCCTGTCCTACCCCTTCGGCGTTGGCTGAGGAACATCCAGGACTTGCCACTGCAGTAGTAAAACCTCATCTTAGGCTCCCAATCAACCGAAGCTGGTTTTTTCTTCCCTGAGGCCTGAAGGCAGTAAAAGCAACTGCCAGACTATTTCAGAGCTTGCAGCGTAAGCCCAGATCTCTGATGGACACCAGGAAGCCTGCATCCCATTCCTGCAAAAAACTTCTGTCCTCAGGGAATGAAATATTAATCTGTACAATCATTTTACTCCCATCCACTGGGACTATTTGCTACCATTAGTACTAAAAATGGTCCTATGGCAACTACAGGTTATTTGCTGTACCATTTGCTACCACTGGGTTGGAAGGGAACTATTTGCTACCATTAGTACTAAAAATGGTCCTATGGCAACTACAGGTTACCTCCTCCTCCTCACTCCCACTTCAATAATGAAAACACTCCCTTCTCTCTCCATCCTGAAGAGTTTTAATCAAATAAACCTGGCACACATGCTCCTGAAAGGAGGATGCTCTCTGTCAGCCAAAATCTGTGCCTGTTCCATTTTCTTCTGATTTCATTTTCCAGAGATTAAGATCCTGTTCATCTCCACTCTCAGAACTTGGCTGCCTCTGTTTTGTTTGTTGGTTTTACTCTGGTGGGTTTTTCCTTTCTCTTTGGCTTTGTTTTGAAAACCCTGAAGCCCCAAGGGCACCGATTCGCTGGGACCCAGCAGGCTGTGAAATCAAGAGGAGGGCTGTGCCTTCCCACACCTGGCACCATCTCACTGCTCTTGCCCTTTCTGCCTGGACTGTGGCTTTTTGTCTTCCTCCAGAGGGCTTTGGCAGCGCTGCTGCAGAGCATTTCTGATGTGACTGTGTTTTCCCAAAGCAGGAGGCTGACTCCTGGCTCCACTTGCTCTGTAGGAGGTTGTCTGGCTTTGCTGCCACCTTTGGTTCAGCATCCACGTGTAGCCTTAATGGCAGTAGAAGTTTCACCCTGTCGTGCTTAAGACTCCAGAGCGAGTCCCTCAGGGCTGTGTTCAGGTGGCTTTTGAATATCTCCAAGGAGAGAGATCCCTCCATCTCTCTGGGTAAACTCTACCAGGACTTGGAGGGGGTGGGGGGAGAAATCAAGTGTTTCCTCATGCTTTGATGGATCCTCCTGTTTCAGTTTGTCTGTTGTTTCTTGCCTGGGCAAGAATCACTGAGAGGAGTCTTCTTCACACCTTCCCTTCAGGTATTTATGGACTCTGCTAAGATCCCTCTGAGCCTTCTCTTCTCCAGACTGAGCTGTCCCAGCTCCCTGTCTTCCCTTGTTATGTGAGATGCTCCAGTCCCTTAAACACCTTAGTGTTCCCTTCGTGGACTTGCTGCAGTAGTTCCACATCTCCCCTGCACTGGGAATTCCAGAACTGGACCCAGCACTCCAGGGGTCACCTCCCTTGATGTGCTGGCAGATGACCTGGGTACCATTGGCTGTCTTTGCTGTGAGGGCACATTGCTGCCTTGTGACCAACTGAGTGTGTGCCAAGGCCCCCAGAACCCTCTTCTGCAGAGGAAAATGAGTAAAGGGTGTTTCTTTGAAAGCCTGTTTTTAAGTCACTGGCACAGGTTGCCCAGAGAAGCTGTGGGTCCCCTGTCCCTGGAAGTGTTCAAGGCCAGGCTGAATGGGGCTCTGAGCAACCTGGTTTATTGAGAGGTGTCCCTCTCTGTGGAAGGGGGTTGGAATGAGATGATCTTTAAGGTCCCTTCCAACCCAAACCATTCTGTGATTCTATGATTAATGGTGGAATTCAGTCCATTCACACCTCTCCTTTCTGAGTGTGCCAGCACTTGACTGCACCTCATTCCCACTGGCTTGGCAGACTGAAGGGTTTTAGCTCCTATAAAAGCCTGGGGCTCTTGGTCTTCAGCCTGGAATTCCTTGTTTTCCCCAGGGTATGTTTGGTACAGGGAAGGCCGCTCGTTTTGGGGAGTATTCTGTGTTTGTGCCAATGGAAGGGAAGCACCCCTAAAGCTCACCTTGCCCCACTGACCTCTGGGCACTGGTTTTTTGTGAGGAGACTGAAACACACAAATATTTCTAGTGCTCTTTGCAGGCTGTGCAGATGTCTGGGGTCAGTGGTGACAAATTATGTAGATTCCTCCCCCTTCCCTCTCTCCTTTCTCATTTCCATTATCTGCCTTTTGTAGAGGCTGTAATTTATTGCATTTTGCAACCTTGTAATTTATGGCTTTTTTATAATTCTTTCCAAGCTTTCAGAAGTAACAGCTCCATGTACCCCAGTGCATTTCATTGTCACACTTGAGGCATTCCCACCTCCCCCTGCACTTCTACTCTTTTCTTGTAACTTGCCTGTTTACTTGCTAAATTATTATTGTGCACTCAATAAAAATTGCATTTAAAAAGTGATAACTGAAATGACATTTAACATGGAAAGCACTTAAGCATAATTACACTATATGCATTGCATCATTTTGTGACAGTTAATAAAAAAATATCTGAACAGGGCTTTTTGTTGTTTGAGGCTGTAGAGAGTGAGTACTGCCATTTCATCACTTCCAGAAATGTGTTTTTTGTTTTCACTGAAGGACTTTGCCCTGGGATTTTTCTGTCTCCTCCTCCCTTGATGGTACAGCAGATATCCTGTATCTGAGGCAGCAGCATAGGGTGAAGAAGTTAGCCCTGGCATTCCAAGAGGTTGAAGCTGGCACAACGTGCTCAGAGTTTGATATGGCTTATTTCCCCCTGGAAATGTTGAGTTAGCTTGTTGGAATGGGGCACTTGAGCAGATTTGCTGCAGAGTTGCTGGTGTTGGCACCTGGGCTGTGGGAAGGGAGAAGGTGACAGCCCTTGTTTGTGGGGACTGGGGAAATGGTGTCAGCATAGCTTCAGGTTCAGCCCCGCAGGGCTACAAGGGTTCCTTCTGAGGGGAGCTGCTGCTGCCTGTAGCTGAGAGCTGAACAGTTCATGTCCTTGCTTTTTACTGTCCAAAGACTTCTACAGAAACAGGGCAGCGTGCCAACCCCTCGTGACCCCGTGGCTCATATCCTCACCGATATGACGACTTGATTATTAGATTACCTGCAAATCACAGCTCCTTGACCATCTGCTGTGTGAAACTCCTCAGCTCAACCCCAGCATCTGTCCAGCCTGCCCATGCAGACCGTGCTGAATTCCTGAGCAGATCAGTCCAGCTTCCTGGGCACAGTTTCTTCTGCTGTGCCTTGTTCTGTCCTTTCCCAAAGTTCAATGTGCTGTAGAACTTTGGCCTATGAAATGCTTCAGGGGTGACCTTCATTCCTTGCCTTTCTTTCCTTCTCCAGAAAGTGAGATGAGCATGGTCAGATACTCCTACAGGCTGCAAACCACCTTGGTAAATCAGGTCCCTGTCTCATGTGGGGAACTGCAACTGGAGATGCAGATCAGAAAGGTCCTGGGTAATGAGGTCAGTCCCCCCTATAGGAACTGTGGTCTCCTTCTGGGAGCCTTGAGCTGCTTGGAAAAGGGGTGAGGGCTAGTGGACCTCTTTCTGCACATTCAGCAAGGTGAAGAGACAGGAATAGGAACCCTGAGGTGCAGGGCACAGGAAGATCTGAAAAAGCATTTGAGATCTAGTGAAGAGATGACAGGAGGCACAGTGCTTGACACTTCCAGGCTGTGTGTGAGGGATTTTTGGAGCAAGCCAAGATAGACAGTATGTGTTTTCTGCAGTTTGGAGGACAGATCTTCAGGAAGCAATCTGTAGCAGGTTGGGATACTGGTCCATGAATTGGAAGGGTAGTGGGCTTGTTGGGGGAGTGAGAGGGGTAGGAGAAAATGAAAGTAAGCCTTTATTGAAAACAGAAGGGGAGGGGATAAAACATCCCCACCAGTGAGAACATTAACGTCCATGAGCAAACTCCCCAGGGAGTCCAGAAGCATCCTGTTGCTTTTCTGCTGCGGTGTTGTGACTTACCCTTCAAGTTAATCAACTGTTAATCACTTTATGGGTCATTTCATTCAAAATGTTCACCAAAGCATTCTGGGGTTCAGATAAAGGAGGTTTGTGAGCTCAGACGTTTTTTCCTCTTTTTCTTCAAATGCACACAAAACTAGAAACCATGCAGAGGCAGTAATAACTAATATAGCTGGGAAAAGAATCTCCTGGAGAGATTGCTCTATGCTTTTTCAAGGGGGAAAAGGCATTTCTTGTTACTCTTTCCCCCACCTCCTGCCCTCTTTTCTTTTTTTTTTAATAATTTTTCTGAGTTGAGCTTAAAAAAAAAAAATCTATTCATAAAATCTTCATCTGCTTGACAGTCAGTCTCATCTGGGCACTACTCGGTGTTATCTTGGTTTAATTCATTAGTAAGAATTAAAAAAAAGACATTAAGAAAGGACATCTCTGTTGAGAGCACTTAATTCTTTGCAACAAGGGTCAATTATGTCTTATTGAGTAAGCCCCATGCAGAACCACTTACTTGTGAAATTCCTCAGCCTGCTACCTGGGAAAATAAAGCAGGAGGAGGGCAGAAGCCTACACTTGCAGAATGCCTGTTTGCCATGGACTTGCCCATCTCCTGAGCAGGAGGGAGTGGACTCAGGGCTGGTGACGTGCTGGTCTGTGCTCTGCAGCCTGGTCTGTCGCAGAGAGGGAGGGCAGCTGTTCTCCCGTGAGCTCAGCAGGTGGCTCACAGCCCTTTGGGATGGTTTTATGGCCAAGAGTCTGCGTCCCTCCCCAGCCCTCCTTGTGCTTCACTCACAGCAGCTCTTCACTTCCCAGGCTAATGGGGCTGAATTGCTCCTGCAGGGCACGGTGAGGATGTGCCTATGCTGTGCACGCTCTGCTCTCACTGGAGGAAGAAAAAAACCCTCACAGGGGTTTGTTTGGGTTGTTTCTGGGGGTGGGGGGCTGTATTGGGACCCCTCTGAGGTGACAGCGTGTTCGCTGAGTGCCTGGGCAGGTGCTCAGGGGGAGCCCTCACTTAGAGCATCTGGGTGCCTTGTTGGGCGGTGTTTGGTACTGAGAACCCCTCTCTGTGTATATGACCAGCTGTTTTGGTCCACGGGATGTTGTTTCTCATTTCAGTGGGAATTAATTCCAGTGGGCCTATCTCCTGTGTTGCCCAGGAGGTGGGGTGCAGGTCCCTCCTGGCAGCGTGGGCTGTGCCACGCGGTGTGCCAGAAACGCTGTGTCGCTCACCCGGGGCAGGGAGGTTTTGTGATGCTATTGGTAGGTTTGGTAAGTTGGATGAAGAGACATCTATAATAGGAAAGGGAGTGGCACTGAAAGGAGAAGCAAACTGTGAAGCCAGTTTCCTTCTACACTTTTTATAGCTGAAATTTAGTGATGCTTTGAGATGTGAACTGATCATCCAAACACACAGAGATATATGTGGTCTATATAATCTTCTAAGTTTTATTTATGGCACAAACCCAAGTCAGCACTATTATTTATGAATATAATTGCAAATTCACTTTTCTGTTATGTGAGCAACTAAACTGCACTGCCAAGCAGCCTTGGGGTTGCCCAGCCTGGAGTGAGCAGGGACTGGGAGGGAGCAGGGTACTGCTGTGGGACTCCATCCATGATCTTCTGGGCTCAGGAGAATAAGATACAGAACACACCCATGACATTTGGAACATGAGACAGAATTCTGCAGCCTACAAAAAAGATAGTTTTCTTTTTAGAACTCACAGCCTGGTTTTAGGAGGGAGGTTATAAAGTGGCATTAAAAAGCACCTGCTGCAGCACCATCATGTCTCACCATTTGAGTTTAAATGTCTCATCTGAAAAAGTTCTCAACCAGCTTTCCTTTCAAATAATTGAGGCTGCTTGGATTTCAGCTTTTGCTGCTGCTGTTTAGAGCAATGCTAATTAACATTCTGGGCAAAGGAGCAGGGAATGGGGAAGGGAAATGCTTATGATTTGTAAATGCCACTTTGCTCGTCCTGCACCATCCCTCAGGGGAGAGGATTTTTTTTTTTTTTTTGTCTTGATTTCATTCCCCCCCCTCCACTGTCTTGGAGTAAAGCTGATGGTTGAGCACATATTTTGCCTTAAGCATATGCATAACTTCCACTGTGTGTACCTGTGCATTGGTGGGTGACTGTGTGGATTGAGGGGACCTGTGTGCGTGCAGAGCACGGACGTGCTGCTTGGAGTGTGCAGGAACCCGTGGCTGCTGCCTGTGAGCCTTTACCAAAGGAAAAGGCATGTGACAGGCTTGTCCATGCTACAAGTTCCCTCTTCCCTTGATGATAAGCTACGAGGAAATGGGGATGAAATCAGAAATTGGCAACATGCTGTCAGGAGGGATTAATTTCTGTCCCTGATTAACTTTATGCTGGAACAGCAGGAGACTAATGCTTCCCCCTACATGTTGCCTGATGCAACCTTTTCTTACTCCGAGGAGATACGAATCCATCCCTGGTCCTGTGTTCCCCTTGTATTTTCTTAGATGTGGCAGGGCTTTTGCTCTGGATGCATGATGACAGCCCCCATACATGTTTCCTAAAGCTGATGGAAAGTACTGAAAAATATCTGCCAGTGCTTTGGGGGTCTGGCTTGAGCCCATGCAAGAGTTTTGTTTCTGCTTGTTGAAGCTTTAATGTGCCAGTCACTCCCCAGAGATTCTTGGTGGAATATTAATATTCTCCACTCCTGTGCTACCTTCCCTCTGAGGATTCCACAACACTTTGCAGAAAGGAATGATGAATTCTTTCAAAGTGGGAGGTCAGTGAGACCATGCAGACGTGGGAAGGTGATTTGCCAACACTCACTCAGGCAGGTCAGTGCTGTGCCCGTGGCAAAGGGGGAATACAGACTGAGTCCCCCCTCTCAGCCACAAGTGCCAGATAATTGCTCCCTGCCTAAAGCTTAATTAAGATCATGGCTGTCTGGAGCTCAGCTCTGTGTTTGTGAGTGTGTGCTTGTGTGCAGGGGGAAAGGGCTGGGGTGGCTGGGACCAGAGCCCTCAGATATTGGGAAGGAACTGAAAAAGGAGAGGACAAAGCAAATGGGGATTCAAGTATGTCTGTAGATATGTGTGATGGTGGTTGAGTAGATCTGAGTGAGTTCTTCTGGGACTTCTGGGGGCAATGGGGACCTGTGGACTGAGTTCTTCCCCACGGTGGGACAGCCCTCCTGTAAAAACCCTGCATGGAAATAGCTGGAGTGGGGGGCTGCAGCAGCAAGCTGGCTGTAGTGAGCACATCTGACTGACAACTGCAGGTTTTCATGGGCAGAATCACTTCTTTTGGAGGTGGGGAAGATGAGGAAGGTGGAGGAGCAGGAAAGGGTGGGACACAGCAGAGATGGATGCCACTGAAGCCCCTCTTTGCTGCAGTTTTGCCATTGCATGTTGCTACTGATCTTTACCTCCTGCTCTGCTGTTCCACGTTGGGCTGCAGCCACCCATTGCCCTGTTCTCATCAGCAACGAAATCAAGACCAGGGATCTCAGCATTCCTCAAATCTTCTCTTGCAATTCCTGTCTGAGCACTCTTGTACTGTCTCTCTGTCCTTCCAACAAAAAACGTGTCCCTTGTTATGCTCAAGACTTGGTGTCTGTTTTGCACTGTTCTTTCCTTCCACCTCACTGCTGGTCTGTACTTTTGTTTCCCCCAAAGTTTTGGGTTTGGATATCTGATTGAAAGTCCCCAGCTTTGACTGATGCCTAGATATTTTGGGAACTGTTTGGAATAGCATCCTGGTGAATGCTTCACCAATGGTATTGTCTAATTGTCATCTTAACTGTAGTTTGAACCCAAGTCACTTGGATATGAAAAGCATTAACTTCTATGGGAAGAACAAGTGAACATGAGGTTTTTGGCCTACAGGAGTAAAAACTAAATTACAATAAATCTTCAGATATATAATAGGGCACAGCAGCACAAGTGCATTTTCTTTGTAATTTAGGGTCTTTCCACCAAGAACATGTTTTTTAATGACAGCAAGGGATTTACAGTTTAGGCATCAGAAATACTTTTCAAATAGGACTGTGAAGTACACTGGGAATTGTGAAGCAGATTTTGTCTTGTGAAACACAAATCTCCATCACTGAATTTCTTTAAGGACTGGTCAGAGGAGCATGTTAGGAAAGGGATAACTGTGGTAGTTATGTTAGAAATGGCACATCCATAATGCCACTTTGCATTGGGGTATCAGAGCAGAGTGGGAGTTGATGAGCTTCCTTTCAGCCCTATTTTCTGTGATGCTGCAGAGCACTGAATGTTTTAGTGGAGTCTTTCTCTTGGATGTCAGATCTCTGGAGGTTGCCCTCACAGGAGACATCCCTTGGGATCTCTCTGGGTGCATATCAGTCCTGCCCCGTGCCCCTCCAAGACGGTGCTGAAAACAAACCTGGCTTTCCCAGCTGGAGGGTTTGATGCTGCTGCTCAAGTCTTGCTGGTGAGGCTTTAGAGGTGGGACCAAGCTGACGACCTCAGCTGATATGACTTTGCAGATGGTCACCTCTTTATTAATTCTCCAGATATGTGCTGTAATTTTTTAGTCTCAGTTTCTGAACCCCACTGGCTCAGGGAACAAAAACCACTAACTGGAGAAAGGATGAGTCTGGAAATGACTGGAAAAAAGTTGTCTGCAAATCTGTTCTCCATATATTCTGGGAACACAGCAAAGCTTTATGAGCCTATTCCATAACAGAGAGGACTTTATATCAAATAATAATTTTCTAACAGTCTGACCTTTCAGTGCCTGAAGAGCCTCCAAGAGAGCTGGAGAGGGACTTTGGACAAGGGCCTGGAGTGACAGGACAAGGTGGAATCCACTCTGACAGAGGGCAGGGTTAGATTGGGTATTAGGAAGAAATCCTTCCCTGTGAGGATGGTGAGCATCTGGCACAGGGTGCCCGGAGAAGCTGTGGCTGCCCCATCCCTGAAAGTGTCCAAGGCCAAGTTGGATGGAGCTTTGAGCAACCTGGGCTAGTGGAAGGTGTCCCTGCCCATGGCAGGAGGTTGGAATGAGATGAGCTTTAGGTCCCTTCCAACCCAAACCATACTGTGGTTCTATGAAAACACTAGAGGACATCAGCCAGGGGAGCCTGGGGTCTTCACCACCAGTGGATTAGAGCAAGGCTTGTGAATAGCACAGATTAGATGGGTCCTGAATGAGCCAGAGGGGATGGGCTGGACAAGTGGGTCTCTTCCAGCTTTGTTTTCAATGAGCCTGTGCCTTTACAGAAATTCTTCTCGTGCTTGAGATTAGGGAGAAAAGCTTATAAATGTGAATCCCTGAAGTGCAGAGAAAGCCCCACATTAGAAGGTAAATCAAGAGGAATGCAAAGTTGCTGTTTCTAAAAGTTCAATTTCTTTAAAATAGATCATTACTCTGCAGAAAACTGTGGGGGTAAATGTTGACAGTGCTGACTTATGCTGGCCTAGATTTCAATTGCTTTAGCTCTAATAAGAGATTTAGTTTAAATCCATGTCAGTGAAGTTATCCCAAATTTGCATCACTGCAGCTGAGAGCTGAATGTGTCCAGTGGTAGCCATCAGTAAAAATAAAAGGCAGTGTGAGGTAGTTACTCTTTTTTTTTTGTTGTTAGAAGGAAACCTGCAAAATGTGTCTGGGAGCTTTAGTGTTAGAGGCTGCACGGCACAGCCTTTTTCCACAGCCCTTCCTACAAGAAACAGCAGCTTTCCTGGCATTGAAGATAGAGCTGTTTTGGGAAGGTGGTCTGGTTATTTGTTTAAAGTTAGGTCTTTGAGGAGCTGAGAGCCTTGCCTCAGTGCAGAGCAAGTGAGGGAGCTGTGCCTGCTTGAGGTGCACTCACAGGGAATGGGGAGCAGCCTTGGCACTGCTGCTGCCAGGGCACCTTGGCAGAAGAGCCTGGTGAAATACTTTCCACTTCTCTCAGAGCAGTGGTGGTCCCTTCCTCGTCCTCCTCACTGCCAGGGAAACAGGGTCCAGTGGGATCCCACTTGAGTCTGTATGAGCTTCTGTAATTTCAGTGTCCTAAACATTTAACCTTGGGGCAAAAGCAGCCCAATAAAAGAAAACAGTTTTAAACTGCCCAGCAGCTGTGCCAAAGGCAGAACTGCAGCCACACGGAGTCCAGGAGGGATTTGAGCAGCAGAGACGTTTCCTGCTTTATCTTTCCCTAACAATTTCCATCATCTTATCTTCATTTCATTCATGTGCTCTCTGAAGCCATCAGTCAGGACACAAAGTCTCCCTCCCAAGGCTTCCTGTTCCAAACCCCCTCTCCTCTGAACCCTTCTTCCATGTCTCCTTCCACTCTGTGCTTGTCCTGATGGGTCCAGTGTGGTGCTTCAGCAGAGCATGGGCCTGTCTGCCCAGGAGAGCACTTTAAGCTCTTCTGGGCAAACTGAGGATCTAGTCCATAATTGATTTAAATACTTGCTTGTAGGTAAATCAGAGAGAAATTGAGTTTTTTTCAACCAATATAAACCAAGCATGTGTTTCTGGAAGAGCTTCATGTGTAAGGATTTGCACCACTGTATCAATGCAGCTTCAGATCTGGGGACTCTGGGGAACACCCAGTATGGCCCATCACATGGGAGCACTGATTCTGGTATGGGCTGGGTTGGAAGGGACATTAAAGACCATTTCATTCCAACCCCCTGTTGTGGGCAAGGTCACTTTACACTAGGCCAGGTTGTTCCAGCCCTGTCCAGCCTGACCTTGGACACTTCCAGGGATGGGGCAGCCACAGCTTCTCTGGGCAACCTGTGCCAGGGCCCCACTGCTGCCTGAGTAAAGAATTTCTTCATAATATCCAACCTGAAATCTAGCAATTAGTACATCTTTACCTGTGTCAGCATCCCTCCTTGGATGCACCAAGGGTATTCTAGGTGCAATTTTAATGCTGTTGATCTGAAGTAGGTGTGTTCTGGATACACATAACTTAATCAAACTGGTTAACTCCCTAGCATATATCCTGAAGAAAAGTAGTTGAGGCACCTTTTAAAAATACTGTGTTTTCCTTAGTAAAGCTATTCTTATGTCCTATATAACCAAGAGAGCAGCCAGAGTCAAGGATCTGTTTGGTGGCTTTTGTTTCTGTTTTACTGTAAACATTTGTATTTTTAGAGATCGAGTGATCTCTGAATGTGTTTGGGGATTTGTCTGAGAAGCTGTATCAATTCTCTCCCTCTCACACATTAGCACAGAGGCTCTGGTGGGCTTGTGCCCTGACCTGGCAGCAAGACCCACACCATCCAAATGGCTGTGAGTGTGCAGAGGAGTGCCTGGGCAGCACTCCCAGCCTGGTTGAGACCTCCTGTTTTCAACTCTGCAGCGATTTATTTTTACAGCCCTTTATCTGAAAGGAGAAGACTGAGTTTGAAGTTGAGAGGTGCTGCATTTCCTTGCAGAAGATTCATTCTCTGCAAACACTGAGGCAGGTCTGTTGCTCTGAAAGCTCCCCGTACAAGGGTTTGGGCTGATGAAGACTCAAAGCAGCTTTCCAGGCCGGGAGAGGTTTTCTATAATCCAGGCTAACCGTGTACAGCCCTTTATCCCTGTCTAGTTGCTAAATTATGTATAGCAGTCTCGAGTCAGCTGTGTGGCTGGCAGGGCTGAAGTCTCAGCTGTAGAGGCTGGTGATCCTGGGCTGAGAGAGCAGCAGTCCAGCCAGTGCCACAGAGCATGGGAGATGGGGATGCCAGCACTGGAGCAGCTCCACCTCTCCATCCCTGGTGGCATGGGCTGCCTTTCTCTCTTCCCTCACATCCTCCGTGGTACTGCTGACTTTTAGCAGGCTCTTTAGCGAACTGGGGTGACCTTAGTGCTATGGTTTGTTTGCTCCAGTTAGAGCTGACCATCCCTGAGGAGCAACAAAACCACACATTTCCCTGTCCTGTTTCTGCGGGAGGGCTGTGAAGAGCTGCTCAGAGGGTGCTTGGGTAGGTGGAAGGATGGAGCACAGCAGGGAAGTGGCACTGCACAAAGGGAGAGGGAGGTGGGGTTAGGAAATGTCAAACTGTTTGCCTCTTGTGCACACTGGAGCACATCCACAGGCTGCTGGGGACGAGGCAGAGGTGGTGGCACAATGCAGGTTGGGCTTTGTGGGAGACACTGCTCCAAACAGGGCAGCACGGTGGGTGCCTGGGCTCGGGGCAGTGCTCACAGGTCTGTCCTTAGGCTGGTGGCATCTGTGGTACCACCTCTGAGAGCTGGCACGGGGTAGGTTTGCAAAGCCCGCTCTGAACTATGGCACCAGCGCTCACCTGCAGCTGCTCCCCTTTGCCTTCCCGACTCCTCGACAGGGAAAACCAGCATTTGGCACCTTCCCGGCTGCTTCACCAGGAGGCCGTTCCCGTGCCTGGTGCTGGTCCCCATACCCAGTGCCGGTCCCAGTGGCACTCCCCATGCCCGGTGCCTGGTCTCCATTCCTGTGCCCGGTGCCCAGTCCCCGTCCCCGGTGCGGATCCCCGTCTCCATCCCCGGTGCTGATTCCCGTGCCGAGTGCCCGGTGCCCAGTCCCTATCCCCAGTGTGGGTTCCCATCCCAGTCCCCAGCCCAGTTCCCGTCCCCGTCCCCAGTGCCCCGTCCCCACCTCCAGTCCCCATCCCCGGTGTGGGTTCCCATCCCAGTCCCCATGCCCAGTTCCCGTCCCCATCCCCGGTGTGGGTTCCCATCCCCACTGCCCAGTTCCCGTTCCC
>VXAU01001451.1:584743-706646 GCA_013399695.1 Formicarius rufipectus | reverse complement strand
TCCCCATCCCCGGTGTGGGTTCCCATCCCCAGTGCCCAGTTCCCGTTCCCGGTGCCCCGTCCCCATCCCCGGTGTAGGTTCCCATCCCAGTCCCCATCCCCGGTGTGGGTTCCCATCCCAGTCTCCATGCCCAGTTCCCGTTCCCGGTGCCCCGTTCCCGTCCCCATCCCCGGTGTGGGTCCCCACCCCCGGTGCCCGTCCCCATGCCCTGTCCCCTGCAGCGCTGTGTGACCCGCTCCGGGCAGCGCCGCCGGTCCCGGCGGGCTGTCAGCGAGGCCGAGATCGCTCTTATCACTGCCTGCTCGATTGTCCCTGACGCTGCGCCGGGGCCGACACCCTCCTAATGTAACATCGACACCACGACGATTACCATCAGTGCAAGAACTATAAGCACCAGACGATGAAATTTAACAACAGTTGGTGCAGCGGGGCTGAGAGGCGAGATGGGAGTTGTGCTGTCTCTGCCTATGGCCTGAGCAGTCTCCATCTCCCAGCAGGATCTCTGGGGTCTGGCACTCCTTTTTTCTGTGTTACCCAGCCACAGTGCTCCTTGCTCTGCCTGGACCATCTCACGGTGCTCTTGCTGGTCGTTTATGTTACTGGGCAATTGTCCTCTAGGCTGCCTCTTCACCAGGTGGGTCTGCTCTGCATACACAGGGCATGAGCAAGTCCAGGCAAGGGTTCTCCCCATTTCTCTTCATTCATAGTCTGAGCTGTGGGGAAAGGGCAGGATTCCACTGTAGGTGAGATGAGACTCAAATGTGGTCAGACTGATGCTTGTCTGGGGCAGACCAGCACATCCTGAAGCTCCATTAAAAGCACCAGATGAGCATCTGAGAAAGCAGTGCCTCTACGGGTGGGTATCCTGCTGCAGTACCAACTAATTCCCTTTGCAGAGGCCATATCTGGGTCACTGCACAAAGCTGATCCCAGGCACAGGCCTGGCTGCAGGAGCTTGAAGGATACCCCTGAACAGAGACCCTCCCTGCCCCATAACAATGCCAGGTGGGAAACCACTTGTTTTCCTGCTTGCTGGCCTTTGTGGGGCATGTGTGGCACAGTCCCATTTCTGAGGCATGAGGGCTTATCTCAGATGTGCACAGCTGTTGTGGCTGCAGAGTTATGGTTTGGTCTTTGGCCTCCCTCACTGGGAGCATCCTGACTTTAAGATGGGATGCTCTGGGAGCAGGAAGGCAGACGCTCTGTTGCTGCACATAGTACTTTGCTCCTTTGCAAACATGCCAGGTTTGCACTGTGATTAAATGCTGCTGTTTGGACTGCAGCTGTCCAAACCCAGTGTATTGCATTCATATATGGGTGGGGAAAAAAAAATTAATTTCTGGAAGATGACTATTACCCAGATCAGATGGCTTTCTAGCAGGAGCAACACAGCCTCTCCCTCCTTGGCCCTGAGCACACCCCAGCTGCAATCTGAGCTGTGGGTACAGCTGTGTCCTGGCCCAGGGGTGTTGGGCCAGGTGAGAGGTACTGGGGTCACCAGCTGCCATGGTTTGGGTTGCTGTTGTTCTTGGGTGGAGTGAAGGGGGAATCCTGGCAGGGATGTGATGCTGTGTGAGCACAGTGGAGTGCTGCCCCTCTGGGGCAGGGGGGGGATGTGAAACAGAGCTGGGGGGAGAGGGAATGAGGGCAGGGTGTCTAGTTTGGATTGCAGGTGTACCCCAACATCCCAGCCCTCTCATCAGTGTCCTTCCTCACATCCTGGCTAAGGAGGCTGGAGATAATTGGCAGGGGAGGCCAATGCCTGTAGGGGACAACAAAGCTGGGGAGACAGTATTTTCCTTTCTAGTGGAGCCCAAAGGCACACCTGCTCATGGTGCTATACAGGGAGCTGCCCTGGGGCGTGTGATTTTCCTTCATCACTGGATATCTTGACGCAGGGGAGGTGCTGGGTCCTCTTGTGGCAGCTCATCAAGTGGTGAGTTCTGCAAGGGAAGTATTTCTGCACCTGTTTGCTTCTCAGCCTACCGAGTTTCATGGTGCTGGGTGTGCTCACAGGGAGCTGGGGAGAGGCAAATGCTTTCTCTGAACCCTGACAGCTCCCTGGATTTATAGGCACAGAGGGAATTCATGGCAGAGATGAGCATCATTTGTTGTGCATTAGGAGCACGGCAAACAAGTGAATTTAGAGAATGGATGTTCTAAGGCAGTATCAGATCTGCCTCCTGTACAGGTGCTGCTAGGAACATGTGTTGGCAATTGCTTGTGTTACCAGCTCTGCTTTTTAGTGAGGCCACTTAGCACTTCTGGGCTGGTTTAGATCATCCTCGTGGTTGTCTGTAATTGCACTATGTTTAGGACTATTTGGGATTAAATTTTTCATGTTGCAAATTGTCTCTAGCTGTTTGATTTTTCTCCCCCCACCTGTCACTGTTTGGTTTTTTTCTTTCCCTTTGTTTTTATTTTTCTGTTTCAACTCAGAACTTTCCGTTGTTTTGCCAATGTTAATATTCCCCCACTCTGTCTTACCACTTACTAGTTAACTCAGCATCCACTGCTGGACTCCTTTCCACTGCCATGACTTGGTCTTCTGCTACTGCATCCAGTTTCAGCCCTTCCAGACATTTTACTGAGGCTTGCAGTTTATAATTTGGGCTCAATCCCCATCCCCTGAGTACAGCAGCTTTCCCCTCTGTGCAGCCTGAGGGTTAATCCCTCTATAGAGAATTCAGGGGCTCTATGCAGCCCTTCTCCTGTCCCGTAACTTCAGGTTTGCCAACCATGCTGAGCAGGGCTAAAACAAGGGCATTACTTCTTGTTTCAGTGTGGCTGGAGCAGTGCAAGATCAGGCTTTGCTCTTGTGTCCCTGCATTGTCACCACCTGCCCTGCATGTTGGAGAGGCTGTGAGGGGTTGGGACCTGTTCCTCAAGGGATTACAAAGTAAAACCCAGTGTACCCCAGAGCACACAACCTGTCCCCCTTATCCCCGAGGGTGCTGGCACAGTTGGATATGAGGGGACGTACAGGGAATCAGAAGCAGCAGGTCCTTGACTCTGAGGTCACTGCTGTTGCAGATTTCAAGCCCAGGTCTCACAGCACTGGATCACAGGAGAATTTCAATGAGAATGGCTTTCTAATCTGGACAAAATTAAGGGCTTTTGCCATCACTGAGGAATGTTCAGGATGTCTTGGGCCAGAAAAGACTGTTTGATTCAGCTCAGGGAAAAACCCAATGCGGAAAATGCCACCTTAGATAAAACCTGGCCATGTTGTGAACAGCCCAAAGCAAAATGCTGCAGTGGAGAACATGAAGTTCTCTGAATTGCCTGGAGCTCTGGAGCCCTACAATTCATTGCCCTGCCTGTCTGGGACGTTCTCATGCACGTATGGTCACTGTTAATTTGTCTTGGATTGTTCTAATTAACGCCAATGAACTGTTCAGCCAAGAAGACTGCAGAGCTCTGCAGCTGCAGAGAGGGCTGGAGGAACAGCTCCTGGTTTCTTTTTCTGGTCTGTCCTCCCTTGTGGACAGGCACCATTTCTGTCCAGAACCAATAGGAGCCCATTTTCTGTTTCAAAATAGGAAAATACTAATGTCAGGACCCTCTCTGTACCCAAAGCTTTCTCCTTGAAGATTGCTCCTCTTTGCTTTCCTAATTGCTGCTGCTCAGCTGGAGGTACTGTGTGTCTTCCAAGCACATGACTTTGTTATGCTGTTACTTACCAAAAAGGGGGAAAGGAATATGAGAGAATATTGCTTTGTGTGGAGCCTCCCTCACTTTAACCCCTTCTATGCCAATATGGGGTGTTTTTATCTAAAGCAGGATGTTTTTCTGTTGGTTTTTTGATCTGAAACCCAGCATATGATGGAGATCTGAAGTGAAGAGCATCTAGAAATTGTATCTTGAGGTGCATCAAGAGCACTGTGACCAGCAGGTCGAGAGGGGTGATTGTCCCCCTCACGTCTGTTGAGACCTCATCTGGAGTGCTCTGTCCAGCTCTGGGGCCCTCAACATAAGCAGGATAGGGACCTTCTGGAGCAGGTCCAGAGGAAGGCAGCAAAGATGTTCTGAGGACTGGAGCACCTCTCCTGTGGAAACAGGAGAGTTGGGGCTGTTCAGCCTGGAGAAGACTCCAGGAGACCTGAGACCACCTCCCAGGGCCAAAGGGGGCTCCAGGAGGGCTGGAGAGAGACTTTGGACAAGGGCATGGAGTGAGGCAAGGGGCAATGGCTCCACACTGACAGAAGGCAGGGTTACATTAGATATTAGGAAGAAATTCTTTACTGTGAGGGTGGTGTGGCCCTGGCACATGTTGTCTAGAGAAGCTGTGGCTGCCCCATCCTCAAGGCCAGGTTGGACAGGACCTGGAGCAACCTGGTCTAGTGGAAGGTGTTGCCGCCCACGTCAGGGTGATTGGAACAAGATGATATTTAAGGATCCTTCCAAGCCAAACCATTCTGTGACTCTATGAAACGATTTCTGCTGGAGTCTGGGGATGCCCATTCCTGCACCAGCTGTACCAGGCAACAACCCTTGTGGCAGCTCACAGGGGGCTGGGGCAGGAGGGCAGTCGGGGCTGGCACTTGCAGAGTTCAGCAAGTGGCTTTGGGGAAGCAGCCAGTGGGATTCAGGGATGTGTTTGGGTGAGGGAGGGCACAGCAGGAAGCGTGGTGGCTCTGCCTGTGCTGCAGGACTGGCTCAGCAGAGGTGGGGATTGGGCAGGGCTGTGGGCAGCTCAGCTTTTCGGTGGGAGGGTGGGATGCTCGTCGCTTCCAGCAGGAAGGCAAGCGGCTCCAAAGCCACTGGTGTGGGCAGCAGAGTGAATGCATTTCTTTTTTTCTGGTTTTAAAGCTTTCCTTCCCTTGCTCCTCTCATTTCCAAAGCTTATATTGTTACCTAATCCACACTGCTAGAATTCTTCTTTTAGAGGATCAGCTTTTCTGGGGGAAAACTGCTGTACTTCTCTCTAATATTGACTGCCTTTCTCTTCTTCCCTTCTTAGATCTACAATGAGAATAGAAACCTGTTTGAAGTCAAGGAGAACGTGCCCAGGAAATTGGTGGAGAAGGTTGCAGGGGACATTGAGAGCCTCTTGGCCAAGAAAGTCCGCGCCCTCAAGGTAAGGAGATGGGCCTGTGTGCCAATGCTTTGATGGAGATGTTTGGTTTGGCTATGCTTGCGTAGCAACATGATCTCAGCTTCAAAGTGATTTCTGTGGTTGTGTGGCCTTTTCTGGGAACTGCATCCTGCTGCTGGACAGACTCATATGTAGTATGTGGGGCTCTGCTATAGGTACCTTCTTGCTTTTTATCTCCTTCCACAGTCATGCAAACACTTGAAGGTGCTGCCACGAGAATACCAGTGACAGCAAAGTCTGGCAGCAGATTTGACCCAGTCATTTAACTGGGGCTGTACTGGGACCAAAGGTACTGCAGTGTCCCTGCAATAGCTCATAGAAGTGCTTCAGGCAAGTTGAGTCTTTCCTGCTTAGGAGAGGATACACTGAAGTGTTTGTGCTGGTGTCTGGTACTTGAGTCCTGTGGCTGACTGCACGTGTGGGCTGCCCCCGTGGGTCTCTGCATACATTTCCAATCTACTGTCCCATTTTGTAACACTCCTTGTAAAATGAACTCATTTTAGCTGTAGTGGAGCAAGGTGACCTGATCATGGTGGTGGCTCAGTAAAACCTGGTGGTGGCTGTGATGAGGCAGCAGCAGGGCTGTGCTCTGCTACAACATTCCCTGCTTCTGGTGAAGAAACAACTGCCTTCTTGGAGAGATGGAGAACCCTCTCCACTGCAGAGGGGTATGGGTACTTCACCTCCAGGAGCTGAGATGTCCTCTCAAAAGCATGATTGTATTGAGTGGCATGAAATTGTGCAATGGGCATCTGGTGGTGTGGATACAGGTTGAAGCTCCACTCGCTGAAAGGGTGATGGAAAAGGGGAGGGCTTGGAGAAGATAACAGATGTTGTGTTCACATGGGGACTGTAGCCAAAAAGACTTGGTCCTCCTTCAACCTGAAGGGCAGGAATGGGAGGACAGGGAATGGTGCCGTGGTGAGGGAATGGGTGTTGCAGGAACTGAGGTGTAACTAAGGCAGCAAGAGTTCGGAAGTGACCTATCTCAATGGCTGGGTGAGAAGGAGCTCAGAGAAGGAATTTGGGTGAAGAAGATTGTTGTTTACTCCATTCTTGACTTTGGGAAGTAAAGAATAATCCTACTTGGGGCTCACACTAAGTGTTTTAACTTGAGCAGAAGGAGCTGAAGTGGGACTAGATAGGTGGACACTGTCAGCACTGCATTTGGGATTGTGGAAGTGAAACCCAGGGAGACCAGGTTTTTTCTTAGAATGAGTTTGCATCCTTATCGTCACATAGTTCCTGTGCATGCTTGAGCATTTATCATATTAAATGTTCCAGAGATGTGCAGCACCTCTATGTGCTGGAGGAAGATACAGGTGACAGAAGTTAGCTGCAAACGTGATACACACCTGGACAACACGTGGCTCCCGAGGAATGCACAGTGTAATAACCCTGAGTTACACACCAAGACTGTGCTGGGTGGTTCCACTGTGACATTTGAGTTACAGCTCATCAGTCACTGTGTTTTGCCTTGTCCTTTGCTCTGAGTCACACAGATTTGCAGAGAGTTTGTGCATCTTCTGGTGCTGGATCCAGGATTGAACTGTGTCCGTGGTACAAATAACCTTGTTTGTTTTCCAATTTGCCTTCCTGGTTTTGGGCAGGACAGGCTGGTGTGCTGTGAAGGGTTTGCCTGATGCTGGACCTGACCCAGGAGAGATGCTGGCAGTGCTTGTTAGGTAACAGCCCTTGATGCTGTCTTACAGTGGGAACAACGATCCATTGACCTGAATCAGTCCTTTCAAGAGGGCTCCTTCAGAGCAGCTCTTGCTTGGATGGATCAATCTTTTACATGCAGCTTCCGTGTAAATTCTTGACATCTTGGATTGGTGGTACTGACAACAAAATCTGGAAATGGGGAAGTTGATGGAGGAGGAGACATTGAATCCTCTGCATTTCTGCCATGTTCTGCTCCCCTTGCTCCCCCCCTTGAAACAGTGGGGCTCCCACTGCCCCTGCCACTCTCCAGCCTGTGTTTTCTTCTGTCTCAACTCTCCCCTTAGTTGAATCATCTCTCCTGGAATCATTTCCTCCCCTTCTCTCATGACTCACAAGAGTGATGATGACTTCTTGAAACACATTTTTCTGCATCTGAGTCAGGTGGGATTCCATGTATCAGTGAGGGCAGGTGAGGAGGGAGAAATGGAGCCTCTCCTTGATCTGTGAATTGCCATGTCACTCGTGTGCTCACTCTGCTGAAGAGATGCATCCCTGTCTCCTTTGCTGCAGGAGAGAGAAGAGGTACTGCCTGTGCTTTGCAGGAAGGTGCTAGCAGGCCTTTGGGCACACACCATGGGTGCCCAGCTCAGAGCACTGTTCTGATTAGGTGGTGATTCAGTCCAGTCATCAAAGAACCTGTTTTCCTTTAAGTGAAAATATTAATGTGTTTTTATTAAAGTTAAACTATTTGCAGAGCATTTATTAATAACACATGGTTCCTTACCTGGTGTGGTGCATTTCTAAGAAGCAGAAATCAAGCCCAAGGAAACCAAGCCCATCTGTCTGGCCCTGACAGCCACGGGGCAGCACTGTGACACAGGTCTGGCACTTGCAGGACTCTGATTTCCCATGTGCATTTTGGAGGAGTGCTGGAGACAGGGGTGTGTGGCAGAGACATTGCTTCCTAAAATGAGGCATCTACAAGGGGCTGGTTATTTGGATGATGTCTCCCCCTTTTTGTCCAGAGCATTGTATCTGATGACAGTCTCCTCATAGGACAAAAAAATTCCTGGGAAGATCTTTTTGTAATCCCCACCTGTTTGACCTGACACTGGAGAAGATCATCTACAGCTGGGTCCTGTGGGACTTCTCTGTGCCCCACACAACAGCTTCTGTTTGACACGGATTTGCATCAGTACTAACTGCCCTTTTGCTCAGCATCATCCAGTGTCTTTTCCATGATGATTTCATTGCTTCAAGCCTGGCCTCACAGCCTCCTTTGGGCTCTGTAGTTCCAGCTGCCTTTTATTCCCAAGCTTTAACAGGAGGGGAGGTAAAAGAGATGGTTTTCAATACCAGCAGTGCAGCTGGTTTCCTTTGAATTGGAAATAAAAGTTGTTGCTGAGGTGGAGTGACTCCTGAAGGAGACGACATTAACTTTAATTAATGCAGTGTATGGCGTTGTGGGGCAGTTCCAAGGCCACAGGTGAGGTGTAAGGAAGTGACAGGTGTGTTCTCAGGTGGTGGGAGTTTAATGGGCTGCTCCAGTCCACACTCATGGACTTGTCCTGGTTAGGGCTAAGAAAGGCACCTTTCATAACATGTGAAAAGGAACAAAGTGGCAGGTTGCCAAATGACTCCAAAACCCCAGCTGGGTTTCCCTGTGGCTATGAAGCCTGGGTGAATGTGGCTTTAGGAGTTTGTGGTGTTCCCATCTTCCTTTACTGTGGGGAAGGTGGCTGGAAAAGCTGGGATTTGGTGCATGGCAAAGGTGGTTGATCTGGAGATGAGTTCTTTACTGCCTTCACCCTCAGTCTTGACCTTTCCCACTTCCTGGCACTTTTTCTTGCACATTGCTTCTGATGGGATGGTGCAGTTAGTACTTGACCATGCTTTAGGATCCTCTGATGGAGGGCAAAGTGGGAGTTCGGTGTGTCACCACAAAGTACTTCCCAAAGCAGCTTCTTGGGATGAAGCTGCTCAGCAGAGGGGTGTCACAGGAGGCAGGAGCTGAGCCTGGTTGTGCTTTCAGTCCTGGTTGAACACTCAGTGCATTACTGTTCAGCTGGGACTAGTTCCAAGCTCCATTTGTGCCTGGCATAAACATATATCAAGAGTGCAGAGGGGATTTAATTGGACAGGTTTATCCCTTTAACAATTCTGATAGGCCTGAGATTTCCCTTGCAGGTAGGTGGTGAAGGGAGTCTTTATCAGCTCTTCTGCTCCCTGATAGGGACAGTAAAAGGTGTCATTTGTCTGAGGAGCTCCAAAAACTGGCATGCAGCAAAGCATCTCTCAACCCAGTTCAGAGCATCTCCCCATTCCCTCCTGTCTCAGCAGCAGAGGCACTGACCCCTGTCATGGCACAGGCTGGCAGGAAAACCCCAGGAAATCTTCCCTCCTTTGCTGTCGGGGTTGTTGCTGTCCTGTGGTCTCGGTGGCAGACTGAAGAGGGTCAGTATTCTGCAGGAGCAGCCCTGGGGTTGTACTGAATTTCTCCTCCACTACTGGCAGCACAAGGTCCCGTTGCCATCCCCCTGCCCTGCTGAGCTGCCCGAAGGATGTTCTTCCAGGTGCTTGTAGGCCAAGGGTGTCTAACTGGAGGGGTCCCAGGACAGGAGAGGGAGACCCTCCTGAGCTGCAGTACCTTGGGGGTCCAGGTTGGGTGACAGCATGAGGTGCTGCATGTGCAGCCCTGGTGGCTTTTCCTGCTGCAGTGTGGTACAGCCCCATTTACCTGTGTGGGGACATCTGGGCATGTCACAAGGCCACCTGCTGGGTCCCAGACCATCATCCCAGCTAAGGGACACACTACCTGTCTTGCCTAGGCAGCAATATGGGGTAGGAGAGAGGGAATAAACATAGCTGAGGTGAGCTCTGACAGCCTGTGGTTTTGGTGGGATGTGGGGCTCTATTGCCCTGTGCACACCTGCCCCATTCCAACCACATGGCCACAGACAGGAGCTCTTGAGTTGGTGGAGGAAGGACCACAACAAACATCAAGTTTGTGCATGCTGAAGGACAAACCATTTAAAGGCATGATCTCTGTGCTTTCCTGTTTCACAGTGACAAATCCATCCCTCTTCCCACTTCTTTGCTAATTGCTGGTTGGTGGCTTTTGTTTCTAATTCTATTTTTAATTTGCTCCTAATCAAATCCTGGCTGACAGTCCCCATGCATTTGTTTGTTTGTTTATTTATTTATTCATTCATTCAAGCATGTGTGTGTCTTCTCCTGCCTCATGATTGTTCTTGCACTGGACCTGCTCCAGTAATCCAATTTGAATCCAATCTCCCAGGTCCGGAATTCTAATGTACAGATTGCAGAGGGGAGTTGAACAATGCCCACACACCAGGATGGGGGTTGATTGTCTAATCTAATCAAGGACAATCAGATGTTTGTAACAAGTCTGTCAAACCTGTATTGGGCAGTTTGCAGAGCAATGTAACCAGCCTTCTTAATAGCACTAACACGATTTAGGGCTTCCTGCACTTTCATGCAGATTATGTTGAACGTTTCCCTTTCTTCTCCCATGAACACTTGGCTGCAGTCCAGCCTGATGAGCTTTTCAACTTCATAAGCTTCTTGGTGCGCTTTGAAGCACTGGAGGTTTGTGAAGACACGGGGGCTCCTGCTGTTGCCTCCCCCAGCACCATCACACCATGGAGGTTGGGGACTGCTGGGATGACCCCGTTTTGGGACACACATGCAAGGTATGGACTCAGTAGCACAAGTGCCTCTGGAATCACAGATGGGGGAGTGAAAAGCAACAGTCCTGATCTGATAAAATATTCAGTAAGTCTACACAGCAGATACCAATCCACATGCCTGGCTGTTGGTAAAGAACAGATGAAGAAACCTTTGTCCTCTTCTTGCCCTTGGCAGACTGAGGCTGTTGTTTCTCACTGTAAGAAGTCTGGACAGTTGTTGTTGTTCAAAGGAAACACCTCTCTGGAATTTTTTGGGGATGCCCTCCCAGAGCCTGGAGCAAAAGAGGCAAAACCAGCTCTGCAAATAGGCTGATGTCTCTTAGCATAGCTCTCTAACCCAGAGTGGAGTCACTTTCACTATGCAAAGAAATAATTGCCTGACTTGCCTCTTCCCAAAGACCGAAATATCCCTCTGGTCCCTTACCCTGCCAGCCAGGAGGTGAACTGGTTCTCACGCTCCAGGTCTGCACCACTTAGCTCTGCTCTTCCAGGGAGTTATTTCAGGCTTATGGATTCCTCCCTGCCCCAGAGCACCTTCCCCTGGTGGGTACCATGTGCTGTCCTCATCCCCGCGGCAGGGATGCTGCAGGGGGGGCACTGCTGCTCCCTGCCTGTGCCTGGGGAGCATCCAAGGCTGGGGTTCCTGGCCGGGGTCACACGGCCGTGCTGGGAGCTTCAGCTGGGCTTTTAGCCCGGGCACAGCCTGCCCTTGTGCCCTCTCTCTGAGCGCTGCCAGACTGGTTTGCACGCACAGGGAGGGACGGCTGGGAACTCCCTGGAACGGGAACTGACCTTCCAGTGAGGGTTTAATTGCTGTGCGTGCTTTGTCTTCCTGCACCCCGTGCTGTGAGGAACCCAGGCACCTCTGAGACCCCGTGAAGAGAAGGGTGAAATAAGCCCATAAAGGGTGTTTACTTCTCTTGTTGTGTATTTGACAGCAGTTTGCATGTTGTTTTCCCGTTTTTCCTGGTTTTGCCAGTGCAGGAGCAGCATTCTTAGCAGAGGGGGAGGTACCTAAAAGCCATTAGTGTGGGCAGGGGATTTGCAATAGTGCTTGGCTGTCTCGAAGCTCAGATCCCTCAGCTTGCTCCTTACCCCCTCCAGCTCCTGGGGCCTGGCGGGGCTGCCTTGTTCTGTGCACTAAGGGCAGGTGTTTGGGGATGGTTGAAAGGGTAAAAGCAGGTGGGAGTGACTGACTGGTCAATCTGGATAGATAGATACAGATTTAAAGTGGTCAGGGATGCAGTAGAGGAGGAGGTCCTCAAGGGAACTGGTGCTAGGGAAGGGAATTGCCATTTAATCCTTTGTAAAATAACCTTTAAACATGATTGGGAAGATACGCTTGCAATGATAGCAAAATAAAAGAAACCGTGTCACTGAAAAAGGGATTTATTTGAATTTTCTTGGTTAATTTTGGCATGAGAAAATGCATTTCCATGGCAGTTTGGTAGCTGGAGTTGCTTCTGCGCCCTGTCCTGTGACTTTGTAATCTGTGCATGGTGGGAGAGGGTGAGAGGAGGATCTTTATTTTAACAGAGTTGCCTGTAGGTTTGCAGGAAGTGTGTGCTTCTCCACAGATCTGCTCTCTGTTCCTCGGAGTTCAGCCCCCACCCTCCATAACACTGCACATCCTAAAAGAGCTCTCCAATACTCAAGAACTCGGGAAGAAAAAACTCCATCCAGTTTATTCTTGTTTCATGTTTTCCCCCCAAAATGTTTCAAATGCATCATGTGGGGTGGAAGGCTCTTATATTGAACAGGGGTAATTGACCTGGGAAGAAACAGCAAATCATTTTGAATTCATTTCAGGTTGAATGAGGATTAATTTTTTAAGGGTTTCATCCTCAGGCTGAACTAACATTCAGTTATTTGTATAGGTCTGCTTACAGATAGGTAGTGAAATTCAAGCCTCTGAAATGTTTGAGGGGGTGGAGGCTTGGTCCTGGAGGTTAATGGGCTTGCACGAAGCCTTTTTGTCTCAAAAGCGCTCTTCAAATCCCACCTTCTTTTCCTAAAGCAAGTGGATTTAGCAAACCTCCTTTCTGCAGCCCACAAAACCCAGATCAGCCGTGGCAGTTTATCTCAGTAGGTCTCTGCATGGGAGTCCTGTACTTGAACAGCCAGGCTGAGGAGGGGAGGCAGCCCCGCAGAGCCCTTGCATGGTGAGTGTTTAGCACTGGGCTGGCACTCCAGAGCTGGCAGTCCAGAGCTGGCACATCACCTGCTCCCTGCCCTGTGCTTTCTGTCCCACGGGGAATTGCGTTGCACCCACCGAAGCTTTCACGGAGTGAGTCTGAATCAATCCATCAGCATCCCGCCCTACCCCAGAGCACGGAGCTATTATATATTCCCCGAGCAGCTGATGTCCATTAAACGTTTTGAGTGACACTACAACAATGTGTAAAATATCAGCGATAAGGATCTAGCAAATCTTAATAAAAAAAATTTAAAAGGCGACAAGAATGTAAATTGCACATACAATTGTGATAAAGAGCCAAAGATAACATTAAAGAGATTGTATCAATTTAATGCAAGTTTCGTGCCAAAGCCTGTCATCCGCTGTTTGAAGGGGAGTTGTTGGGAGCTTTGGTGTTCCAGCAGACAGTGTTCCAATCATCCCAGTCCTCTGGAGCAGCCATCCCTGCAGCCAGCGTCTGCTTGCTGGGGATTAATGGAAACCTTCCCTGCCTCTACAAGAAAAAGAATGTCCCTTGGAAAAAATAAACTGCCCTTCTGCCTGCTGGCCTTTGGGTCCCTCAAAACGCAATTAAAAAGCGGCTTAATACAGCCTTCCAATGAGAAATCTGCCAGCCTTCAGAGGCACCATCTCAAGTGAAAGCAAGATGAAAAGGTTGTGAGCAAAAAATACTTAACCATGTGCCTATCTCCCTGGTGGTGCTTGAGGAGCCCCCAGCTGAACTGGGACGTGCGGGGCTGTAACTGGGTTTAACTGGGGGAGCTGGAGCAGCTCCACAGGTACGGAGCTGGGCTGCAACAGTGCACGGGAGGGCACGGGAGCCCACCCTTAACTCAGCCTGCATTTGTTCTCTGCTTGCCTGTGCCTGCCACTCACCTCTTTTCTGGGCTGCTATTTCTGCTTTTTGTCCTTGGTTTCTGTCCCTCTGCTGTTTAGGAGATGCAACATCTCTGAAACTGGCTGGGTAAGCTGGCAGTGTTGGAAGTACCTTCGGGATTTGATGGAAGTGGTAACTCTAGTTTTCTGTGCTGGACTGCTGGCTGTAGGTCAGTGTTTGTGCCTGCTAAAATGTCTTTCCAAAATTTAAAGCATAATAATGGGAGTTAACGTTAATTTTAAATGGTGGGGGCTTTTTTGTTCTGCAAGCGTGAAAATTAAAAAGAAAAAAAAACCCCCACCTTTAAGTAAGGCTGGTAATTCTGTAGCAAGTGTGGGATTATAAGGGCTGGGAGTGAACAACCTTTCTCCATGGGGATGTGAACACAGGACTCCCGGGAGGGCTTGCTTTGAGGACTGCAAAATGAACCATCATCTTTGGCTGGCCCATGTCTGCTGCTACTTGCATAAGGTCTGAGTTAAAAGTCTGTCTCAGCCCTACGCAAAGAGCTGCTGGAGCAACAACCTGATGGGAGTGGTGCTGGCAGCAGTGTTTCAGCTGGATGCCAGTAGGTGGCACAGCTTTTATATCAGCTCATTACAGAGGGAGCAAACTCTGGTCCAGGCTGTTCCCATGGCTCATCTTTGCCACGAGTTGCTCTCCACTCACACATATGAAGATGTCTCTGCTGGTGTGCCTGAAACTGAGAAGTCAGAGATGATGTTGAAGTTTGTGACACTGTGGGGCAGTGGGAACACATGATGGGGAAGATAAGCAACCGTGTACTTGGGTGAGCACAGGGGCTTGTCATAGGGTTGAGAAGACAATTTCAAGGTGGTGGTAGTTTGGCTTCCCAAGTGCATTCCAGCAAGTGAGTTATTCCCTTAGGATAGATGTATTTGACTGCTTCAGCTTTATGCATAGGGAAACTGAGGCCTGGGGAGATGATGCTTTGTCTTTGATACACCCAGGAATAAGAGCTGTGTGTCCTAATTAAGTTCTGGAACTTTTAGCTGCAAGGTGTCCTTCATGTGTGATTACGACAGTAACATCTCCCTGGAGCTCAAAGCTCCTTCTCTCTGCTCTGCTTGGGTTTGGTGCTATTGTTCTCTGGCCACTTCAGGCTTTGAATCTGAATTTTTTTAGCAGTTAGCAATTCTTTGCACCCTTCTGAAACCCAAAGACTTGAATGCATCCCAAATCTCCTGCCTGCATGATGTTGCCCAGCTGTTTTGCACCTTTCCTCAAGCAAAGCAGCCCTCTGGCCCATTCAGGAGGGGCTTGTGGGTCTTGGAGAGGTGTCCACTGGAGTTTTGAGGCTTGCTGAAATGCAAGACAGCCCTGAAACAGCGGGCGGCTGCCTTGCCCCCCTGTGCCCCTGTCCTGGGAGATGTGCAGCGACCCCAACATTAGAAGCAGTCTTTTTTCTTGCCTTCTGCCTAAGAACTTCTTTTCATGACTGAAATAGATCCTTGCAAGAGCATGTAAAGGGTATATCCCAAATCTTGAGGGCCTGGCGTGCATGTAGAATATAAACCAGAGTATACGTACGTGTGGCTGTAAATAGAGCTGTCACTCCAAAAGAAATGGGGTTTCTAGTGCTTGTCAGATCATTTTAAACCCATTTTTATTACTAGATTACATTCTGAGATAAAGTTTGTTGTAGCAAAAAAGAGGGAAGGTGTAGGATTTGACTGCAGATTTGGAAACACACTTAAAACTTGTGAAGAGTTTTTGAACCTTAGCTGAGGGCAGACTGTCTGCTCCAGGGTTTTCCTGCAGGGCATGTCCTGCCCAGCAAAGTTAAAAGATGATCTCCTGATTTTGATGCAAACTCTGCCCTAGCATGTCACATTTGATAATCAAGCAGTGGTGTACCATGTAGACATTGGCCCAGGAGCTCCATTTCATGAGTCTATGCCTGCATATGGGACAGAAACCCTTCCCAGGCCTCTGCCCCAGCTGGGAGCCCTGAGAAGAACCCCGTTCCCTGAGTGTGGTTCTAAATCTACTTCCCTAAGGATTTTGTGTCAAAACTGAGGATCAGTGCAGGCATATGTTGACTTTCTTCTTTCTTTTCCTCTCCCCCATGGCCATTGCTCTTAAAACATTTTGCTCTAGTTACTTGCTTTTTCTGTTCTCTCACTTCTAGTGCTACATCTGCAAGCAACAGAAAACACTGGGTAGATGCCAGCTCTTTTCTTAGCTATTCCTTGCAACCACCAGTAGCATCCCTTTTTCTAACCCAGCCTCTTCTCTCTTTTCCTCCTAGTTGTTCCTTGTGGTATTTGCCTACCTATTATATGCACCAGTGACATTGTTAACAGGGTGTTTTCTGGGAGCAGCATGCCAGAGAAAACAGCAGTCATCTCCTCCCACCAGACTTGAGCTTCAGAGTTGTCTTGTTTTCCATATCCCATCCCAGTTTAGGAAACCACAAAGCACATCACAGAGTAGGTGCTGGAAGAAGCAGCAGCTTTGCAAGCGCCATGTGGACTCTGCAGCCCCTTATAGGGCAGAGGCACCTGGAGTGGTGAGAAGAAGGTTGGTTTTAACCCTGAAACTTATGCAGACTTGAGTTAACGTAACATCTGGCCATTAAAAAACTAGATTTATTTTGCATGCAGACCAATGCAGGTAGTCTGCACTGCTTTGATGTTAGAGTTTTTCTCTCTCCCACTGCAGCCCCATCTCTAACCCAGAACCTCTGCAAGATCGCCTTCTGAGGAGCTGCTTTGCTCCCTCTGTGCTGAGCATTCCTAAGACCTGAGTGCAATAGCATCTCTGCTAATTATATCACTGCAGATTTATTTCATGGCAATATCACAGCTGGCCTCGGGCATCATCACTATCATTGGCAAACATCGAGCGCTCACAGCTTCGTGGCTGCCTCCGTCAAACCCAGGAGAAGCGTCTGTGCCTGGGTATAAGTTTGCCTTTTGATGAGAGCCAAGGCTTGATGAGGTGGTGGAGGTGAGGTTTGCAGAAGGTGCCCTGGGGGGAAGCTCCGCTCCTCAGGTGCAGATGACGGCAGGGTCGCTGGCTGAATGCAGACACAGCCTGGGGAGTGAGGGGGAGCAGCACCGTCATCTCTTCAAGGCAGACCTTGCCCTTGTCCTTGCAGCACCATCCCGTGCAGGATGGCTCTGTGCTCCAAACCAGGGGTGCTGGTGGCCTGGCTGGAGCTGCTCCCAGGGAAAGGAGTGTTTCATGTAAGCTTGTGATGCTTTCAGCTGAATGTCTTGGATGTGGGGCAGAAGAAAAGGCACAAATACTGGTGCTGTCTTTCAACAAAAAAAAAAAAAAAAATGGGGGGGGGAGAAAAAGGATCTAAGATTCTCTAAGTTTTCCTTGCTAGAAATAAAATCCTGTGGGTGATGTACTGGGTGCCAAGACCTTCTGTTTTGTGGCTGTAGGTCAGTGCTGTGTCCACAGGGTTGTTCTGTCCTTAGGATCCAAGCTTGGAGTTTCTTGGGGCTGCAGGTTCCAACCCTTCTGGAGCACAGGGATTGCTGGAGGGCTGTAGGATGAACCACTCAGCAAGACCTGATATTCACACTGTGGGTTTTGGAGGATATATGAAAGTGTTTCAACATACATCCCAGTACTGTGCAGGTTTTTTGCAAGGAAGTTTTTGGCTACACCCAAAGCTTGGCTTGCAGGGATGGGGTGACCATCATCCCTGGCCAGTGTGTGGGTCTTCCCCATGGATGCCCATGGTCCCCAAGGAGCAAACTGAGGGAACAGCAGAAGATTATCACAGGTCTGAAGAATGCACGGAGGTAACTTATCAAAATCCCTTTCAAGATATATTAAAGTAGATCAGTTGTTACTGATTTTACTCTGGCCATAAAGTTCTTTTTGTTACGGTGTGAAGTGCTCCAGCACGACAGCGAGTGGGCCAAAAACTTGACTGAAATGGGGTCAATAAATTACATGCAGACAAAAGGCACTTACACTCAGACTGCATCAAGTCTCCTGGTAATTTCAGCAAAACAGGCAGAGCAGAAATATGCTGATAATTATTTAAATTAGACTCTGAGCATTGAATTTTTTTTTTCAAGTAACAGCACTTCAGCACTTGTCCAGATGAGTGCTAATTTACCCAAATGGAAAGGTTTATTAAACATGCCAGCCAGTGCTTTAGTAATATTTAGGACAGCAATTTTGCTTTATTATATCTCTTAACAAAGAGGACACAGGCTTCTTGATCCAGCACCAGAGCAGTCAGGGGATGTTGGGGAAGATCCACGTCAGCTCTGCCTGGTCTTGAATTAAGGTACATTATTTCTGCTTCAATTCTGCCTCTTTGCCAAGTGCAAATGTGGGACCTGACTTGGAAAAACTTCACTGACTTAACCAGTTTGAAGGACACTCAAGATCTGGGCATCTTCTGGGTGCAGGAGCCACAGCTATGATTTGGAAACATTGAAGGATGAAATTGAGTTTGCTGCAGTGAAATGGGCCCCGAGCCATGTGCTGAGGAAGATGAGTCTGAGCTTCTCCTGCTGCCCCTTGCTCACTCTAGGACAGACTTGGCAAGTGTGTCCTTTTGTGGGGAAATTTGGGTGCATGAAAACGATCCCACCCATCATTTGCCATCCCTCAGTGCTCTGTCACACGCAGCACTCCTGCTCTTGTTGTTACAGGGTGGTTGTCATCACCAGGGCTCTCTTTGACTAAGGCTGGCTTTGTTGTCTCCCTTAGGACTCTCAGTTGCTTTGTTTGGTATATTTGAGAAGATGCTTCACAAGTCCTAGTGATTCTGCTAAAACATCCAGTGGAAGTCTTCTGCTGCTTTCTGTGCCTGTGGGTGTAGGTGTTTGGTTCTGTGGCCTGTCCCAGCACTCAGGTGGGAAATTAAAGCTACTTATATAGATTAGAGAGAATGCAGAAGTGTCTTAATCTGAGAATCTCCTCACAAAGAGGATGGTTACATGTTGTTAATGCTTCCTGGAGATCAGTCCAGGGGAAAATTGCTTTTAGGCTTTGAAATTCTGCTGGGTCCTTCAGAATAAAGACTACTGCCTCCTTTGTGTGTGCATGCTCACCGAGGACATGCAGATTAGAAATACTGTATAAAGTACCAAAATCCATGTTGTACTCTTAATATCTTTACATTTTATCATCCATACATACCTTCTTCTCTCTCTCATTCCCCCCACAAGATTGCTCTGTTAAACTATCGACCTTGGGAGTACCTGGAGCTCTGGATGCTTGTGAAAGATTTAGCAAGGGAGAACCTATTGGTGTTCTGGGTTGTACATTGTTCCAGAGCCTGAATGCAGGGTGAAGACAACTGTGATGGGAATGGGAAGATTTTGGTTCAAATCCAGGCACTTGTGCTGTCTTTGGTACTGTCAGAGCAATGAGAGGAAAGGCTGTGGCTGCTCTTTTATGCAGGTGTGGATGTTGGATATCCCATAGGAGAAACAGAGAAGTGGATCTTCTCTAGAGTTAATTCAGAGGCTCTCTAATCTCCACAGAGAGCTGAAATCACCTTTATCCTGTTCCACTGGAAGTGTGAAAGAGCTGCCAGGAGGAAACATGCCTTCTCTGCTCCCCAGCGTGGGGGGACAGGGGCCAGAGGGACCATTGCTGATTGCCTCTCATGCTCCAGAAAGGGCAGAGCACTGTGCTGTCACAACTCCTGAGAGGTGAACATGAAATTTTCAGAATGAGGAATATAAATGGAAACAATTTCAAAGGACTCTCTTCCTCTGCATTATGGATGATATGTATTTTTTAGGATTTGGCATCCCAAAGGGAAGCATGTTGTGACACATTGCTTATGGTGGAACCCTGGTGTGCTGTGAACCAGCAGCTGTGCTCCTCCCTCCACAGTAACAGGGACGTGGGGAAGCAGCTTAGATGAGTCCTCCCAGCTTATCCAACTTTAAAAAGTGCAGAGAGAGAGAGACAGTCTGGGATTCAATTTTACTGTTCTAGCACCTTTCTTGCCCCCCTGATTGGAAGTGCTTAACCTCCTCTTCATTAATCAGTTTGAATTTTGCCTAAAATTCATCCTCGATGAAGGTGAATAGAGTCTGCTGCTCCAATCTTGAGCTGAAAATGATGGCAGGGCACGCAGGGTTTAGCAGGTAAGTGCATTGCTGCTGGGTCAGAGTGTCACTGTGTTTTTGGTGGCTCTGTCCTGACAAGGCTGGAGGAGTCAGCTGAGTTCCCCACAGGCACTGTAGGCAGGACATTGACATGACATTGTACCAGTGAATCCCAGATGACACCTGCTTGGGGTGCCACAACCCAGAGCAGCAATAAAAGTCAAGTCATTAAGGCTGGCAGGAGCCTTTGCAGATCATCCATTTGAATCCCTGGCCAAAGGAGAGGGAGCTGAAGCAGCTTCCCCAGGAACTTGGTCGTTTGTAGGGAGTCATTGCTGTCATTGTCCTGCTTCTGCAGATGGGTAGGGTAAGTCCTGGGCAGTGACTTGGCTGTGCTGTCTGGAAGGTGGATGCAGGTGGCTGGGGTGATGTGCCTGGCATGACAGTGAGAAGGTGAAGAATGCCTTGAGGCTGCAAGATGTGTGCTTACTCATCTTTGCAAGAGCTCCTGGTTGCAGTGGTGCTGTCTTCCCATTAAGGTATCAAAGTCAGCAAGATCAGTCAGACTTGAAGAGCTTTAAGATCAGAACATAAATGCATCAGAGAGTTTTGTCTTCTTCTTTGAACTGCTCCTTTACTGTTGGATGTTTTTGTATAGGAATGAGGGAAAAACAAGGAGAAGAAGGAGAAGATGCAGTGAATGGTGTTTGTAGAGTCCTTGGTCTTCTGGTCACCAGTCGAAGTCACCTTTCTGCTGTGATCCTTTTTGACAAGGACTCTTGGGAGGTGGCCTTCCTCTAGTGCTCTGCTGAAGGTCAGCCTATGGGGGCAGTTACACCATCCCCATCAGAATTTACCTGCTCCATCCTGACCTGCCCACAGACCAGTCCTACAGCTCCTGCCACAAGGTTTCCTGAAAAAAACGAGGCTGTAGTGGTCCAAGCCACATCCTTGTGCCTACATGTGGAACAAGCATCCACTGTGGTAACTCTGTCCCAGCCAGCTGGGGAGCATCTTAAATGTCTGATGAGTCTTTCACGGTGTGGTTTCAGCCACACCCTGTCCTTGGGAAGAGGTAAAGACTACAAGGCTCTCACTTTTGAACTCCTCCAGCCATCCAAAACCTGCAGGCCTTCTCCTAGATGAGGCTGCCTTCTGATGGCTGTGGCTGATGAGCTGGGGCTGGGTCTCTTTGGCTGCAGGACTGAGGAAAGCTGCCAGCTGCTTTACCTACCCCCTAGTGCCAACTCCAGTTGCAGAAGGGACGGCTCTCATTCTGCTCCAGCTGCTCTTTACACTGGGACAGAAAGCGGGGACCGTGGCTGGGACAGAGATGGGCTCTTCTGCTGTGTGAATTGGTGGTCTCCATTCCTACTTGAAGTGCAAAAAAATTTACAGTGCCACATTCTGCTTTATTTTCTGTTTACTTCTTCCCTCTCTCTGTAGTGAGGGCAGACAGCATAAGGATTAACCTCCAGGGACATTCTATCAAGAAAGTCACTCTTTTCAGGCTCCTAAGGACATGAATTGGCAGGAAATCACCTAGAGGACCCCCTCTCTGTTAGGATATAGACATTTTCTAGAGTGTTCAGAGCTTGCAGCATGTTGCCTCCACTGTGGACCTGTAAGGCTTTTATAGCCCAAATCTGATTCCTTCTTGCAAAGGACCTTGCTGTGCTTCTTGGTGGGTGAGGAGTGGGGGGTTCAGGACCTGTTGTGTGAATCTGTTCTTTTAATGTTTCTCAGTTGATCAGTGTCTCAGAACCTCCTGCATCTCATGGAAAAGAGGAACATGGTGAAAAACAGAACAAACCAAATTTTGCTGCACTGCTCAAAACAGCTTGTGAGCTGGGAGTTTGTCCCTGTATCCTTTCTGCCTGCCTTCTCCTTTCCACTGGGACTGATGGTTGGGAGGAGAACAACTCAGTGTCATGGAGCAGCTCTGCAGGCAAAACCTTCTGGCAGCCTGGGCCTGAACCTGCTTTGTGCTGCTGCTGCTCTGGTTGAGCTGCTTAGCAAATACTTTGATGCTTGTGGGTCACCTCGTTAAGAGTAGGAACCAATGATGGAGCTCGTGGTGCATTCCTCACTTCAAGATCGCACACAAGGCGGGTTTTGCTGATCCAACATCTTTACTCACAGTTGCATGAAATTCTTGTTAGAACAGTGCTTGGAAAACTGTTCTTAAAATCCTGGGCAATATAGTAGAATTCTGGCCTAGTTCCCCACACGAAGCAGGGATGGTTAGATCTGTTGGTCAGGGCCTTGTGTGTTGGCTTTTGGAGGTCTCCTTCACTCTGGGTCCCTGTTCCAGTGCTGACCCAGCCTTACAGGACTTTTTACAGGATTTGCTTTGTTGTGTCAGCTGCTTCTCATCCTATTCCTATGCACCTTTAAAAGAGTTTGGTTTCAGCATCCTTTAGAGAGAAATATTGAACTTCTTATTGCCTTTCCAGGAGCTGCAGGAGTGGGTGGTGTAAAAGCTCCTGTGAGTACCAAAGCCTGTCTGTTCTTCTGTCTAGAGACTTTCCCTCAGGTGATCTCTTGCTTGGTGCCTCTTTCTTCCTTTGTTCTTTGGCTCCTTTTCCCTTTAAATACATGGGTTTGAACAATTAGCCAGCATAACCCTCTGTCCACAGACTTCCATTTCTGGCATGCCCTGCATACAGAGTCTGTGTTTTAGGTGATGCCCCATCTCACTGCAGTGTTCCTGCTCCAAAGGGATGATTTCTCAGCCTCCTTTCATTCAGGAAAAAAGTATTATGTGAATAATAACCCAACATATAGCCATGGATTGCAACAGGGAGCTGGATGTCACCAAGGACTTGGGCCAGGCAGGTAGAGGACACTCCTCCCTGGTGCTGATGCTACAGGGAGACCCTTCTGCCTGCTCTGGTGTGTCATCAGGGAAGATGGTGTGACTGTCTTTGAGCAGTCCCACTGCTCAGTGTTGGGTATCAGGTGGTGGAACATTGCAACAGATGAGTAGTGGAGACTCCATCCTTGTGGGTACTCAGAACTCAGCTGGACACAGTCCAGTGCCAGTACTCAGTGGCCTCATCTGAATGGGGACTGCGACATATGATTGTTTTTTTCAGTCTGTAAGAGCTGAAATGGGCTGAGAATTGATAAGGGAGTGTGGTTGATGGTGCAGGAGTGGTAGAAGACAAGCTGAGAGAGGGGTATGTAGGACACCTGCTCCTGACTTCCAGCCAAGCCGAGCCAGAGGAGGGAGTCTTATGGATTGACTTTGTCGAAATCATCAGGAGGACAGCACATCTCCGATTTCCTTTGTAGGTCTTGTGAGGATTTCCTGTGCCAGAGCCAAAATAATACATGATTTGTTAAACTGGCTTTTTTTCACAGTTGTAGGAAAGAGCCCAGCCATTCGGCCAGAGCAGCAGCGGGCACCGATCAGCGCTGGCAGGGTGGGCTGGGCTGGGCCAACCCTGTCGAGATGCTTTTTCTGAGGAGGCTGCTGGAAACAAAGCAGTTGAAGTGGTAAAACTGCTCCATGCTGGACCTCACTCACAGAGCAGCCAACCAGGGAGGGCAGGGAAACTGGACAGCAGCATGAGGACAGCCACACTGATGACAGCATGTGTAGGGCAACGCGTTAGAGAAGTGAAAGAATCAATCTGGCTGATTTTTCTGGTAAATTCAACAGATTCTTCCAGGCCACAGGAGTCACACCACTGTGGGATTCACCTGACCTTTCAGGTGAGGCATCTGATGGCCTTGGAGTATTTTCCTCAGTGGACTCTGGCAGGGTGTCTGCTCTCTGGGGTTTTTTTAAGATTTTCTTTAGTGCTTTGCTAAATCCAGAGCTTCTGCTGTAGTGAAGAAGGGAACTAAAACCATGGCGGAGGGGAGGGTTGTAAAACTGCAGAATCTGGAATATACCAGGAGCAGCCACACCTGATCCACAGTAAAGAGAAATTTTTCTACTCCCTAGCAGGTTTCCTCTGCACATTCAGTCTGCAGCTGAAGTGGGCTTTTTTGCTGTCTTCCCTTATTGTAATCTCCTAATTGGTTTTTTACATTCTCTCCTCAATCGCTCTAAGCATTAAATTGTGGCGAGTCCCATTAGATACCCTTTTCCATCTACTTTGCCTACTTAAGAAAATTTCACATTAAGATTTTCTTTCTTTTCTACAGCTTCAGCCCTTCTGATGTGCCAAGTAACTTGTGTGTTAGGAGCCCTGGTCTTGCAGGCTGTGTGTTCTCCACCTCCCTCTCCTCCTGGGCAGGTTGTGGAGAAGCCGTAGCTCAGCACAGGAGCACATTCACTGCATTCCTCTCTGATTTGGTCTTTTGAACACAATTCTGTGTTGTGGTTTTGTTGTTCTAGAGGGAGGCTGAATGATTCATTGGTGTCTCACAGTGGAAGGGTCAGTGGGTTGCCCGCAGCCGTATCTTCTTATCATCTGGAATTCAGCAGGCTGAGGGATTGTTGACCATCTGTAACACATACTGCTCATTTCTGCAGCGTGCTTATAACCTCTGCTAATTGCTTACAAAGGGTTAATTAATAGGATTCTGGTCTAAACAGTGACTCAGTGCTCTTTGTTTCTGGTCCTTCAGCTAAAGAAACAGCTGAAAACAACAGTAATTTATTCCTGAGCACAAGGTTTTGAGGTGCTGTATCAAAGCTCCACAAAAAACTGAATGTGGCATCTACCTCTTTCCTCTGATCACTGATTTTGTAATTGTATAAAAGAAAGCAATCAACTTTGTCTCATTATATTGGTGCTCATTGTTCAATTCCATTATCCTTTTAGGCTTTTCTCTTAATGTTTGTTCCACTATTTCAGTAAGGCTTGAAATTAATCTAATTCCCCAGTTCACAGTGCTTCCAGTTTTAAAACATAGATGAAACAGATTAGGATTATTGAGTTCTGAAAATCAAAGAGACAATAAGGCAGAGCCATTAGGGTGCTGTTTGTCTGCTAAAATGGGCTGTTGGCCTGCTCCCATCAGCCCATGCTGAAAGCAGAAGCAGAGGGCACCCGGTGTAATTAAAAGGCAACAAGTCTGCTGCAAGTTAAACGTTTTTCAATGCAGCTTGTAGCTCACTGATGGAACTTGTTGCTCGAAGATGCTGTCAGAGCACGAAATTTAGCAAGACAGAACAACAAGGGGAAGCTTGTTGTGAGTGAGAGCAATAGCTCTGATTCTGGGGTGGTTGTGACAGTCCTCGCTCGCTGTTCTGACGGTGGGTCTGCCTGAATGCTGGAGGCTTTCAAGATCAATGTGAATTGATGCAAATTGAGCTGAGGAGAAGATAAATGGCCAAGGCTGTTCTCTTTCTTGCTTTGGGAAGATTTAAGGCAATAATTAGTGAAGCCAGGAAAATGATTTCTTTCAGATGTATTCTGTCAGATATGTAGCTGCAGTCTTTCAGGCTGAGAAGAGGAGAGTTGGGTCTTTCTCCAGACCATTTGCAGAGTGTGAAAGCTGATGGGACTTGAGGCCACTTCCACTGCAGTAATCTCTGTGCTTTTCTTGAAAGATGCATTAAACTCTCCAGTTCATGCTTTACAAGCCCATCACAAACTGAGACCCTTTGGCAGTGACTTTCTCTAGAGAGCCACCCAAGCTGGCATCTCCTGCTTCACCTGAGCCCCAAACTGCTTTGTATCTATGAAATCTGAGTGGTAGGAAGGAGTATCTTTTATTACATGTGCCTTAGTGGCTGAGCCACACAACTACCCTGCCTTTTCAACTCTATCAACTGTTGGATATAAAACATGTATGTTTTTAATTACAAGTGGGAAGATGAACAGGAAAGATGAGAATAAACCTGTTACTCTAATGGGAATTTCACTATAGGAGATGTGTGTGTATGTCTTCAGTGCTTCTTCTCTCTCTCCACTTTGTTATTGCTTTCTAAGCCCTCTCCTTTAAAAATGAATCAGTTTCTTAAGCAGGCAGCAGTTTTTCATGCATTTTACCTATTCTGTCTATTAAAAAATGTTGACCCCTTCATTTCCATCTTTAGCGATAAAAGTAATGAGTTGTGCCAATTTGGTAGTCAGTGTGTGGAAATCAGTGTCTCTGAAATGCATATTCTCTTTGATTGCCTGCATTTAAGCCTGATTGTGATGTTTGGGTGATTTGAACATAAAGTTCTATGTGAAGTATAATAATCTGTTATCAGAAGCAGACAGAGAGAAGGGGAAACAACTCTTTAGATTTTGGTAGAATCCAGAGCCTTTTACACATCTTCTTTTCAAATGTTGGTCCATGGGAATGTTGTAGAGCTGAGACTCCTGGTGCAGTTTAGCAAGCACTGAAGCTGAGAGATCTCTGAAAGGAGTGAGGCTTTAATGCCAAGAACATTATCTGCATTTTAGCAGATCCACCCAAGAAGTGAATAAAGTTGCACCTTTCACTTGCATGGTGCTGGATTCCACCAGTCTTCAGTGCTGCTTTCTCAGGCATTTCACTGGAGCTGTGCTCAGTCAGAAAGGTGAAAATGCAGGGATTGCTCTTAGATCACCAACTCACACCTGTGAAAGCAGGAAGGGGATTTGTCATTTCTCCTCCATAGTACTGAGGTTGTTGCTTGTAGAGACCCATCTGGATGTGGGGGTTCCCAAATGTGCAGGTGCTGTGAGAGAAGGAAGGGGTGAATTGGGATCTGTAACTCTGACTTGTTTTTCCCACTCTCTCTCTGTGGCTGGTGATTTAAATTGTCCATTTAATGCATCTATCCATTTAACTAAAAATACGTTTGAAGAGACAAGGAGGGTGAGGGCAGACCCCTTCTCTGCAGTGAGATGTTTGCCTTGCAGAATTCCAGCTTTCCTGTTTTCCAGTTAAGGCCCAGTGATGCCTCCAGTGGATGGAAGTCACAGTCCTTCCTTTGTCTGAGGAGCCTGGAAGGTCTCTAGGCCAGGAACTCTCTGCTGGATATGTGTGTGTATTTGGATGGGCATGGACACTTCCTGGCACAGCAGAGCTCTGCTCTGGGGACTGTCCCAGAAAAAAACAACTGCAGTATTAGTAGAAAGAATGTGGTTTGCTTGTCTCCAGGCAGCTGTGCCCAGAGGTTTCCTTGTCTTCTCAGAAAGAATGGTTGTTGCAGTTTTAGGGCTGTGCTCTCAATCTCTTAAGTAAATTACCAAGAAAAATGGTTGCTATTTTTTTCTCCTTGTGCTCTGCTAGTTGTGTTCAGGGCAGTTGTGCCGGATTTTCTTCCTTTTATGCTCTTGTTTTTCAGCATGTCTGCTTTTTTCCTTTCTCTTTGTATTAAGATCTATCCTTTCGTTTATATAAATTAAAATGCCACATCCCCTGACTGAAACAGAACTGTGACTACAGAATAGTTCTTTCTAATTGAGATTTGAAAAATATCCCTCAATAATGCTTTCAGCTATTTTGCGTGGGAATATTTTGATTACACTTCTTATGGCAAGCCCACATTCTCCCATGGCAGGAGAAGAGGACAAAGGAGAGCAGGATTTCCACCAGGAGGTGTGCATCCTGAAGAGCAGGTGGCTTGGGGTGGAAGCCCTGTTGCATGTGCACATCCATGGCTGTGGGGATGTGAAACACTGTCAGGTTTGCTTACCCACTCTGGGCTTTTTGCCTTGGGCTTGTCCAGCTTTTAGCACCTCTGAGCTCCAGCTCTTCAGGGATTCCCTGAGCACCAGGCAAACATCCCCAGAGCCTTTGCACCGTTTGCAGCAAGGGTTCCATGGAAGATGGGCCCAAGACTTTGAGAGCAGAGCTGTGGTTTTGCAAAAGACAACTGCGAAAAAGCAGTCTTGTATTATTAAGCTTAAACTCCCTGCCTGGAACAAGAGCTCAGCTGGAAAACTGGTAGGAGTCTATAAGTAAAAACAACCCACCAGCTGGAAAATGCGACTGTGAGTGTCCAGCATGGGCGGGCAGGAGTGGAGAACTGCCAGCAGGAATATTCTGGGAGTACTCACAGAGTTAAACACGCTTTGTAATGTCAGATTAGAGACGGGTGTGGAAAGGCTGAGCAGCTAAGGGCGAGCTCAGTGCTCCTAAACCTGCAGCTGAGCTATAAACCAGCCAAGGCCGGTGCCCGTCGGCAGCCTGGCCGGGGAGTGCCCGGTGTCCGCGCACGGCTGAGCTCGGCACTCCAACAGCCCCACACAGCTGGCACGGGGAGCAGGGAGGCAGTCAGTGACAGGCAGTTAATGCCGAGGCAGCTCTGCCATTTGGGCAGGGCCCAGATGGACATCGACCCACGGCAAGAGCCAAATTTGGGGAGCAAAAAGAGCGCCCAGGTGTTTAACGGCATCAGGTGCTGTGTGAAGGACAGACAGGAATGGAGATCAGTGAGGAGGAGTCTGCTGAGGTTAGAGCACAAGACACAGGATCCCAGTGATGTCTCCAGTGATGGAAGCATCACGATCAATCAAGGGGCAACAATGAGCTGCCACGCTGTCCTCAGGTCACGCATGTCCCCTTCTACTCTGTACAGGGGAAGAGCCATGAGCCAATGGCTCATAGGCTTTGACAGCTCCCTTGGCTGCTTGTTACTCCTGAACATTGGAGTCCAGGGTGGACATCAGGAGCTAATTTGCATGTGTATGCAGAATAACTAAGAATCTGCCCAAGGCAGCTCCTGGCGGAGCTGAGACTGGTACCTCAGTGCCTGGAGTGAAGGCTTGGAGCCCTCCAGGGCAGCTGAACCACAACGACAGGCTTGTGTCTCCTGTCCAAAACCAGCCCCTCTGGAGCCTGCAGCTCAACATGGTGTTCATCAGCTTCCTGCTTTTAAACCAAGTGCTTGTGCATGCCTGGCCTCCTCTGCTCTCCTGTCCAGACTCCGCGTCATCTGGGAGACTGAAGACTGAGCAGTGCTGGAAGGGCTTCCCATATCCTCTTTCTTGAAAGTTATACTTGCACATATGGGTTGTGTTCTCTTATGTGTCCTTAACAACCATCTTTTTTTCCTACATCTAACTGCTCCAGTGCTGTGTCCCTCCAGGGTCCCCAGTGTCAGCCCTTGGTTCCTCCCTCTGTTGCTTTCTGTGCTGGGTTAGAAAGCAAAGAGGTAGAGTGTGGCTGGTGTGAGTGCTGCTGCCAGGGCAGGGAGCAGTAGTGCTTGTGCTGCCTCTGGGTGCAGGACTCCAGACCCCCTCCCCTGAACCAGGACTGTCTCTCCTCCAGTGTCCCCAGCACAGTGTGACAAGCAGGCAGGAGGCAGCACAGGCAAGTGTATTTGCCAGTTATTTGCTCAGCTGGGCAGTGGAGAGTGAGTGAATCCATGATTTTTTGCCTTTTTTTTTTTTGTCTAAAAGATCAAATTTACATTGACTTGAATGTGTGTTCCACACAGTAAAAACAAATGTAGCTGCTTGGGTGCGTGCGCAGGGCACTGCCTGCTAACTGGGGCACTCAGGAGAGCTCACTCCTGTCTGGAGGCAGGGGATGACTCCCAAGATTTGTTCTTTTCAGAGCAAACCTTTGCAGGGAGCAGGGGAGGAGGCAGCAGTGGCTGCTGCTGCTGCTACTGCATTTGGCTGACTGTGGAGAGGCAGAACTGGGGCCAGGCTGCCCAGGAGACCTCCTGTGCTGCATCAGGGAAGGCTGGAAGTCAGTAGCCCTGAAACAGTGATTTGTAGAGCAAATGGCTGAAATCTGCTGCAGCTGCGAGAGTTTGGGAACTGCTGAGCAACATCAGCTTCTCCTCAAAAAGAGGTCTTTGTGGCTTTCCTGTTTGACCTGTGGGTGTCTGAGGAGGAGCTGCAGGAAGATGCTGGAAGAAAGCAGGGTGTCAGCCAGGAGGAGGACGGCCAGGACTAGGGTGCAGAGCCAGGGGCAGCCTCATCTCAAGGCTCTCCCCAGATCCTCAGCTCTGCCCTACTTTGCCACTCAGCAGCCTCTTCTCTCACAGCAGTTCATCTGTTTGCAGCTTTCTCAAACCATCCTGCCACCTTCAAGCATGAAAACTCTTCCTGAGGAGTGCAAAGCTACTGTGCCCTTGTCAGTCGGGTCTCCCTGGAGTGTTCGGATGGAGAAGGAATGGCTCTTCCCTCTCCCCCAGCCCCGTGTGTGTGCTCAGCGTTTCCCTGCCAGCAGGCATCCCCCAGCACTGCCCCCCTCCAAATGTGGGTTTGCCTTGCACTGAGTCTGCCCCTCTGCCCACACAGCACCTGACATGCTGGAGCTGAATCAGAGCACTGCAAATCCCCACTGGAGAGCTGGGCTCTGGCAAGCTTGGGAAGTCTTCCCCTGGGCCTGGCTGGCCTGGGAGCTGTGTAGTGGGGCCACATTGCTGCTGTGTGTCTGAGTGCAGAGAGGTTGATCACCAGGACAGGGGCTTTCCATGGCCTTTTGGGACTCTTTTGCCCTCTGCACAGTGCATGCCTCAAGCAGAGCCCTGGGCAGTCCTGGTTGTGCAGCCAGGGAGGAGGTGACTGGGCTTTCCATATGCTGAGCACAGTCCTCCCAGGAGCTTTATCTCCTGAGTCTGGCCTCAGCCAGGAGCCAGTGATGAATCGCAGATGCTCATCATTTACCTCTGCTCACCTCCCAGAGATGTTCCTTGTCCATGTGCACCAAGGCTGTGGCTTTGCCAACAGTTAAATCCACCACTGGGTAGCTACTCTGAACCTTTCTTGCACTGCTGGCCTTTCCCTGAGCTGCCTGGATTCACCAACCACCCTCGATTTGTTCTGCTTGGATGGTTTCCTTCCAGCCAAGCACACAGGATCATCTGTTGGAGGAGTCAGCACATGGAGGAGGCTGTCAGAGGTGGGGGGAGAGAATGGGACCATCCCTCCTGAGCTTTTAAGCATCCCTGTGTCCAGCTAAGGAGCAACAAAGAGAATTTCACTTCTTGTTTAAACAAAGAAGCAGTCAGTGGTGGGCCAAGGAGAGGACATTTGCTCCAACAAACCTGTTCGCATCTCCAATAAGATGAAGTCTTGCTGCTTATAAGGTAGGGCCAGAGAGTCTCACCTGCTCGATCTTCCTGGTCAGCAGTGCCCTGTAGCAGACCCCCACTGTACTGTCATGCAGACTTCTGAGCAGTTTGTGACTGTGCCTCTGGTCCAGGCGTGGTGTCCAGCAACCTCTCCATTTTTGTGACAGTGGTTGTGATAAGAAGTGAGCTCTTCAACTGCATCAATCTTATTCCCGTGCTGTGTCTGGCATGGAGAGTGATGTGACATGTGCTGCAGGGCTTGTTTTGTTTTCTGCTTCCTTGCTGTTGCTTTCACACCTGTTTTGCATAACCCCTGGCTGCTGAAAAGATGCCAGTCACCTCCCTGGACCTCTCTGTGGCCTTGGGCTCAGGGCACTGCGGTGCTGGGAAACAGGTCTGAGGGTGGCAGTTACACCCCATTGCTCCTTCATGGCACTCCCTGCACCACAAAGGTGAAACGAGTGGCAGCAAAGGTTGCCGGCGGATGTTCTGAGCTGCATGTGCTGTTCCACAGGGGCAGGTCCGAGCCCAGGTCAGCCTGCAAAGGGAAAACCTCCCTGAGTTCCTGCCTGCTTAGCACAGAGTGCTGCGGTTCCCAGCCTCTCTTCCCCAGTCATTCCTCAATGATTTATGATGTCTGGGATGTGCTGTTCCATGGATAACGCCCTTGTTGTGGTTCAGTGAGCTGTTCATTGGATTGATTGATTGTATGACAGCATCTGGGAGCTCTTTTGAACCTGAGGATGCTGCAGAAGCTCCTCTGTTGCTGACCACTGAGAGGGGAAGCTGCTCCCATGCCCACAGTGGCATTTTGACAACCCTGTCTGGCACATCAGTCAGAGCTGATGGAGATAAAATCATAGCTGGAGGGATAACAGAGGGATGGGGGATAACTCATTATGCAGAGAGTGGGAATAACCCCATTAAATGGGGACTGCCTGGTCTCCAGAAACCCCACTGTGCTGGGGAGCCATGGCTTGGGTCCTGCCTCTGCTGCTGCTCCCGGGCAAACTTGGACTTGTTTCTAAATATATAAAGGGGCCCCACAGGATAAATCTCTCCCCTGTCCTCTACTGTGAGGATAAATTCATAAGTGACTGTGAAAATTTCCAGCCCTGCTGTGAAGGGCTATGGAAATACCTGGAAAGGACAATAAATTTCCAAGCTGTGAGCATTGCTTAACCTAAGCTGCTTTCCATGGTCTCTGCACTGCAATACTGTGGTTTCAGAATCACTCTACCATTTGTCCTTCAAAGAGCACAGCAAGGAAAAGAGTTTCTTTCCCAATCCCAGCATTTATTCTGCTGGCACTGGTCTGTTCGTCTCTTTTTAGATAGCATTTCAGTGCTCCATCTATCAGACCTCTGGGTGCCCTGGAATCAATCAGGAATTCCAGCCTTGTGCTTGCTAATTGTGCAGCCATTTGGTGGCTGGAAGCTTTTCCAGCTGATGGATGGTGTGTGTGGAGGTTTTGCTCCATCTGAGTGACACCCCACAAGCAGAACAGCATTGTGTGCCTGCCCAGCATGAGGGTGAGGGTAGGCACTTGCACAACAGCAAAACAAGCTGTGTGTGCACAGAGCTGTGACTTCACTGCTACTGGGGGAGCATTTAGGCTGTCACTGTGGGAGCTCTGGCTGTCAAAGGGGTGCTGGCTTGGCTGGAGCGCTGCACAGACTCATGCATGATGCTGATAGCCAAGGACAGACCCTGCAGGCGTTTGATGGGTCAGGCAGGGTATGAGGAATCAGTGTTCCTCACTGGTGTGAAGGCTCTGAGGAGCAGCTATGCTCTGACAAAACTATCTTGCACCCATCCACAAGAAGCTGACCACGATGGCAGAGAAGCGACATGCAGCCAGGTCCATGTCCAACCGTGTGGAAGCCAAGGGCAGTGGCTGGACTCAAAATAGCTCCAAGGTCTTCGTGGCCTCACTGACTGCCCACAGCTGCCCTGAGAGGTGTTCTAATAGCCTGGCATGTCTGGCTGGTGGTGCCTGTCCCAGCACGCCTTGGAGAAACCTTCCTGCATCTGTAAACAAATTTAGATTGGAAAGCAGAGTGTGCCAAAGTGACAGGTTTACCCCTCTGAGGCACTTTCATTTTGCAGGTTTGACTTGACATGTCAGGCAGCTCCTCGGATTGTAACCTGAAAGGGTATTATAGGAGCTGCTGTACTCCGGGTGACATTTTTAATCTTCCATCTCTTCCAGCTAATGCCTTTTGCTGATCAGTTTGCCAGGCAGAGCGGCCTCGCTGGCGATGCCAGGTCCGAGTTCCTCCCGTCTGCCTCTCATCCTGCACACGCTGCCACACGGCTTAACAACTGTGTTTTTCATGAATAATTTGTTCTCTCCACATCAGGCAGTCTGTGTCACTCTGCAGCCGCCGGCTTTGCAGAGGGAAGCAGCTGGGTGAAGGGAACAGCCAGCAAAGCCTGCCCTGTGCCTTCCTGCACTCAAAACAGGGGCTTAGTAATTCCTCCTTCAGTCAGCATCCTCTGCTGCCTGCGTGCATGCTGTGTGCATGTTCTCTCTGGCTGTGCTGTCTCCAGGAGGGATGTCCCAGTGTTAACTGGTGAGGCAGGTGTTGTGCTCTGCCCCAGGAGAGTGCCCAGCTCCTCGCTTGTGGGGGTGCCTTGGAGGGCAGTGAGGACCGAAACAGCCCTCGTCCCTGTTGTGCTGGCCTGGGAGACTGCTCTTTAGTTATCCCCCAGCTCTCAAGGCTGACATAAGTTCACTTTTAAGAGCAGCCCCCACCCTGATAGCCCTGGGGGGAGGATTTTGCAGTGGGTCCTCAGCTGGGGTACTCCCCAGTGCAGCTTTCCTTAGCAGGATTTCTTACGGCTAGAAGTGAATCCCATTGCTCTGGTCCCACCAGCTGCTGCCTGCATGGCTTTCCCAGGGATGGGCTGTGTCCCAAGGCAGCTGAAGGAGCTGGTTCAGCCCTTGTACTTCAGTGGAGCAGATAACAGCTTCGATGAACTGTGTTATTTGCCCTGGAAAATTCTTGTTAGCACTCTGCCGTTGACAGAACTGCACAGAATTTGGATGTTGGATTTGCTCCTCATGATCCCTCAGAGCAGCATCCCAGTCACAGCAGGAGCCATTTCAGATTCTCATGTGCTCTCAGGAAAGCCCGTCTGCCAGAGTAACGGAGGAGGCAGCAGGTCAGGCAGGGGCTGGCAGGGCTGGGGGTGCTGCCCAAGGCCCTGGCCCTCAAGGTACAGGCAGTGGGCACAGTGGTATTTCAGGGGGACATGGTACTTGCCAAGCCCTTCCTCGGGAGACTGGTGCAGGATTGTTTCTGCCAGTGCATTTTCTGACTTTTCTCCCACTTTGTTCCAGTGTTTCCTCACAGACATTCTTCCTTCCAGAAATACTGGAATTAGCCTATTAAAGCTACCCTCTCTTAATATTCCTCTAGAGTACCAGTGCCTGCCAGCAGGTTTCCTCCATGGGAACCCTGTCCTGGCACTGCATCTGACCCAAAACCCATGAAAGTCAAGGTGAAGATTTCCTGTGGACCTTCTGGGCTTTCAGTCGGGCCCTAACTCATTTGTGTAGCACATGGTACTGGCCAAATCTGATAAAATGATGTTTTCACAGGTGGTCTAGAGGTCTAGAGTGGCTGAATCAGGATATGGATGCAGCCATATGGGAACTCAGTGCCCAGGCTCTGCACATCCCAGGAGCAGGACAGAGGGGAAGCCAGCCCAACTATTTTTGCAGTCAGGAGGATTGAGGTTCCGTTCTCTTGTACCAGAGCTTTTTAATGGCTTTGAGCCAGGCCTCTGGCCCCAAAGCCTTGCTCCCACACTTTGGATGCCCCTCAGGTGCTGTGCCTGCCCGGCCGGCTCAGATGCTCAAAGGCAGACCGGCGCTATCGGGTGCTTCTTGGATAACAGCCCATGGGCTGTCATTTCTCTTGGCTTGTGATACTCGGTGCATGTTTTCAAATACCAACTGGAGTTGTTTGCAAATGCCTAGTAAATCCCAAAATAGCCCCAATTTGCTGAATTTTGTGAATAGCATTCAGCCCACTCCAGTCACAATAGCAGCCTCCTCCGTGCCTCGCCGGAGCTTTGCGGAGGTACAATAGTGAGAGGGGCGAGGAGTGAGGCTGGGCGAGCAAATGTTATTATTCCAGCTTGCTGCACAAACAAAGGCTGTGATTTGTTTTCCTGGTTTCCAGAGCGTTTTATTTGTGTCCGCTCCCATTCTTTCACTGCGTTCCTCTGTTTTCTTTTGTGGCTTTCCACTCCTCAGGGACTCATTGTCCTGGTGAAGTGTAGTCCCTTTGGGATGGTGCTCCAGAGCTGGAGGACTGGTGTTGGGATGTGGATCACCTCCGATCACCCCTCCCTGGTGTGTGTGTGGGCTGTGGAGGATGTCTGTCTGCGAGCACCCTTTCTGCTAACTCACAGTGGCATGTCCTCAGCTCCCTGAGCTTTGTGGGAAGTCTGGCAGTTCAGGGGCTGCCGTCCCCTCTCGCCCCAAGCTCCTCTTGCTCCTCTGTTTACATACTGGAAAGTTTATCTGCTGTGGTTTCTTCCCAGAGTCCAGCAATGCGATGCTGATGAGGAGTGACAGGAAGGTCACAGCGCAAGAGATGCGAGGGTGGGGAACATGCCCTGAGCTCGGCTCTGTCTCTGCCCAGCACAGCCTTGCTGGGGCAGTGGAGACATCCTTAACTGAGCTTGGGGTGACCCTTCCTGTCCCCAGAATGTCTGCTTCATGTGAGATGAGTCTTTATGGCTCTTAAAGGCCCTTCATTTATTCATTGTTTGTGTTTTATTTCTCATTCTGCTTCTGGGTCTAGGGGTGTGTGTGATGAGCCTGAGCGAGCTGCTGGGGACAAGCGGGTGCCAACAACCCTGACTCCTCTCCCCTGAGGAGCCCGATCCATAGATCCTGTGCTTTCCTTTTTATAGAGACTGTTGTGAGAGCTTGGTGAGCTGCAGAGGGAGCTGGGCAGCCCTGTGCTCCTCCCCATGCGTGCTCTGGAAGAGTCGGTGTTGCTCGAGGAGGGGAGGCAGAGCAGCTCACGTGCTGTGCCAGCCATCAGGCTCAGCAGAGCCCAGAGGCTGCCAAGCCACAAACCCCAGCAATGAGCATGGAGATGTGCACAAATATGATGGGTTGGGCCCTGCTCTGGGGGTCAAGGCAGAGGTGAGACCCATCACAAAGCCTCAGGATGCTCAAGCTTTATTTATTTATTACGGAAAGTGAGCGCTGCGTGCTGTGCTCCCTCTCTCCAGCACTGTCTGAAGCCTCAAACCAAGAGTGGGATTAGAAAGGGTAAAATTCGTTAGCATTTTAAAAATAAACCCAAACCCATTGCTGTCTCTTCACATTTGCTGTAGGCTGATGGACTATTGGTCTGCACCAAGCCGTCGCTGCCTGGCAGAGGCCTCTCCGAGGCTGGCTGGGGTAATTGCAGGCACGGTGCTCAGCATTCATATATTCGAGCCTGGCATCTATATCTGATCAGAAAATAAGTCACTATATATTTCATTTAACCAGCTGCTGCTGCTTTTATTTGCTTAGTTTGAATAATGCTCTGTTCCGTTGAAAAGCGATTTGTTTTAGAAAAATGGCCTGTGTTAGCAGCTCCTGCACTGCATGGCCTGTCCTGCCCCATCCCTGCTTTCACAGGAGTCTCTCAGCAGTGAGGCTGAGCTGCCAGCCACCCACCCTGCAGGAGATGGGGCAGCCCCTGGGGCAACACCCTGACCTGGGACACCTATCTGCATGTCCTGGCTGTGCGACAGCCCAGAGACCTCAAACAAATCACCTGCAAGTGGTTTAGCCTTTCTGTTCTCTGTCTGTAAAATGGAGATGGAGCAGTAAGTTTGGAGGTCTCTGGGTTGCTGTAAGTACCTGTAGGTAGGTGGGCTGACAAGATTTGCCTGTAATTTGGCCGAGAGGAGGCGAGTGGGCTGTCTTTACTACTTGTCCTGCTGGAAAGCGGCCTGAAGTAATTGCCTGTCCTGCTGTGCTTGGCTTTGCCAAGTCTCTGACTGTGACACAGTCTGAAAACAACAGCAAATGAAACCTGTTAACTTTCCACATATAACCCTTCCCCTCCTCACAGAACTGGGAAGTTACAGGCATTTGTTTTAGAGCTTTATGCCACAGCTGGGAGGGCTAGCAATTCCTTGTAAATTGGCAGTGGAGATTCTCAGGTTGTCTCACGGCCGAGGGGTGGTTCCTGTGCAGAAGAAGCCCCCAGCCCCTGCCCCAGCGAGGGAGAAGGGATGGGCCAGGAGGAAACCTCCTCCAGCAAAAACCCCACATGCTGGTTACGTGTGTATCTGTTAACATACGGCAATTAGGAAACTTATTTCCAGCACGCTGTTTGCCATGACAGATTCCTGAACCTCAGCCAGCGCTTCGCGGGAGGAGCTGTCGTGGAAGAGGAAATAATGGGAATCTCGAGCTTTTTATAGCACTGCCCGCTCTCTCTTTGGCTGCCTGCGGGGAGCCTCGTGTCCCCAGCACCAGGCACGATGGGAACCCACTGTGGGTGGGTGGGTGGGCACTGGGAACTGGCTTCAGGGACGAGGGGGGACCTGGCTCCAGGGGGAAGTGGGAACCAGCATTTCTGCTGGATGGCGAGGCATGACTTTGGAACAAGCTGGTTGCCCACTCATCCCAAACCTGTGTGTGCAAGGATGCTTCCCCATCCTCACAGCCAGCAGCTCCCTGAGCCTTGCTGCCTGTGAGGGGAGCAGGAATTTGGGAATCTGGAGAAGTCAATGGTGATTTTGATGCCTTGTCTGTTAGGTGGTTCAACTGGAGATGCCACAGGCATGCCTAGATCTCAGACTGAAGTAGAGCTCTGCTGAGCACGTGAATACACATTCCTGAACCCCGCCCTGTTGCCTATAAAGGTTTCTAGAAAAATCTCAGCCTGAGACTGAAAATATCTATTTTATCATTTTTTACCTTGAGGCTTTAGGACTCTCCCAGCTAGTTGCCTGTGAACCTCAAAACCAGGAGAGGAAGAGAAATCTTCTTTTGCCCCAAACTGAGTCTGTCTCTCCACACTCTTACTCTGTTATTAATTGTCCGTCTTCTCACTCTGGTTATTAATTTCTTGGGTACCCCATTGTTTTAGAACTAGTCCCTCCTTTAACTTTTCTCCACCCAGGCACAGCTGGGATGGAAATAGGCAGCACAAAGACAGGACTGTGGTAGGAAAACATGAGTAGTGGTGATGGGAGCAGGTCAGTGATGTGTAGCTGGGACTGCTGCTGGATGAGCTGAGCTGGATGGAAACAAATGGCCAGGAAGTGACAGTGTGGGAATTAAATTTTTTTAATTATAATTTAATTCTTTTTTTTTTCTTTTTTTTTTCTTTTTTTTTACATTAACTCAATTTGCTACAAGAGCAAAGGCTGGGCAGCAAGAAGGGAAGGAAGCAGACCTCAGACTGATGACAGGAAATGGTTTTGATTGTAGTTTTTATCTGCATGGTGCAGCACTGGCTATAGAGATGCTGTGACTGTGGCTAAAGGCATGATCAAGTTTACAAGGATGATGGGCAGCTGTGGATCATGGATGTTCATGGATCCAGGAGGAGCTGTTGCTAGAGGCCAGCAAGTCTCCTAGGGCAGATTTAGAGCTCAGGGCTGCAGGAGGTATCTCAAACTAGAGTCTTGTCTGTGCTAGATGCAGCTTCCTGGACGGGGGTTGCTCCTGCTAATATTCCCTGGGGATAAAAGTGCTGTCTGCAGTTTTGGGAAAGGACAACCTGATCTGATGTCCCTGTGCTGTTTCTGCCTCCTCTTGCATCCAAACATATGATGCAGTTGGTGCGAGGGAAAAGGAAAAACTGGTTCAGAGCGTGTGGTCAGGAATGTCCTGGCCCAGCTCTGTGTCTCCTGCTTCTTCATTCCACACCTTTTTTGTACACCTCAGGGTCATCAGGTTGTTGCCTTCCACAGATTGCATTTTCCGTTCCCCCTCTCCTGTTCAGCCAAGTCCAGCCACTGTGATTAAAGCATCCAGGCTCTCACTGCAATGGCTGGATGCCTCCAAGTGTTGGTTTCTTTAACACACTCAGCCTTGTCACCCACCAGGAAGCTGATTTACCCTGCAGATGCAGGTGGGCCTCTGCTAAAAACCACCTCATCCCCAACACACTGGTAATGAGCCCTTTCCTACGGGCATCTCCCCCCTTCCCCATGCCTGGCTGTACCCCTGCACTCTCCTGTCCCCTCGGAGTGAAATCTCTGGAGTACAAACACACACCCACATGGTCTGCCCTCACTTAAAGCACATTTGTATGTTGGCATTTCAGAGATGGAAATGACCACAGTGCAGCGTGTTTAAATTAGGAGTGAGGGTGCAGGAAGGTGTTCTCATGCTGGTTACCAAGGGCTCTTCCAGCACGAAGCTGAGATTTGGGGATGCCGGTTAGAGAGCATCTCTCTTTCATCCTGACTTTGAGGGGCGAGGACAGAGTAGGCTTCGCTCAGGAGAAAGGTAAAGAGGAGAAAATTGTAGGGGCTGTATTTGTTGCTGTTAACTGTCAGTATTGGATAAAAGACGAGCTGGATCCATAAATTGTGTGTAACCCACCTTGGGGACAGAGAAATCTTGGCTGCAGTGCAGGAGGGAGTTTTCATCAGGGCTTCGTAGGCATGGCCAGAGCTTGTGAGACCAGAGCTCTGCTGGTGCTGTGGGAAGGGATGTTGAGGCAGTTCTGCTCTCCCCTGTGCTTCCTGGGTGTTCTGGGGATCTGCAACCCACCACACCAGCCCTGTAGCACCGCACTGGGATTGGACCAGCCCATGTAAAGCTCTGAGCCCTGCTGGCCTCCTTCCTCTGTGCCCTCCTGGAGAGAAGAACCTGTGGTTTATAAAAGTGAAATATAAACTGTCATTAATTGTTCTGGTCTTCATGATTCAAGTATAAATGACACCGTGACATCTGTCTGAGCCAGCAGCTGGGTGTCATGAGGGGAGGGAGCACAGCAGGGTTTGGGGAGGAAGCTGGTGCCAGATTCAGCTTATCCCTGAATGGTGCCCAAGCACAGCACGGGAGGAGGACACCAGCAGCCCTGGGCTGTCCTTCGGCGACCCACAGTGAGACAACTGCTCCAGAAGCTCCTCCACACTCCTCTCTGCAGCTGTGGTAAAACAAATTACCAGTAACAATAATAACAAATGCCAGCCACAGTGCAACATAGTGCATAAATCCCAGTGCCCTTGCTGGGCTGAAACTGCTGCTGCTGCGAAGATTGGGAGCAGCCCCTTAAAATGCAAATCATCATTGGTGATGTGGAAATGGTGTAGTTGTACCCTTTTTTCCTCATTATCTCCACTTCTATTGTAATTAAGAAGGCTAAGTGTTGCTTTCCCCACACCAGGGGTGATGGAGCTGACTCGTGTGGTTTCGGGGAGCAGCTTCCCAGAGAAACAGGTAGTGCATGTCATTCTCAGCATCCCAGCAGCACAGATCAGCTGTACCCATCAACAGATTTCCTCCTAGTAGCCTGCAGCCCCTTTCTCCTCAGCACTTTTCTTTGAGTTTTTAAAAACATTGGCTGGTCCTGACCTCGGCTCTCATTATTAAATGGGTGTGTTTTAACCCACTGCTTTATTTTTATGCCTGTGGCACTCACTCTTAGGAGTCACAGTCGCTTTTGGGGGGAAGAATCAGGGTGAAGGGTGGCAGCATTTCTTCGTTACCTTTCTGTCCCTCTGCATTAGTGATGCTCTGCCGAGGAGGGGACGGTGCTGGGGAGCCGTGCAGGGCGCTCGGAGGGCGGCTGTGCAGCCCTCGCCTCCTGCGCTCAGCCGTGTGTGCACACACGTGGCTGTGTGTGCCGCTCGCTGCACCCTCACACAGCTGAGCTTGCTTCTGAACGGCTCAGCTGCTTAATAGCAGCTGTTCCTGGGGCTGGAGTTGTTCTTACATGCAAGAACAAACCTTGCTTCCCTGCTAGAGAAGGTATTTTGCGGCAACTGGTCTTTGCCCAGAGCCTTATTTGCGCTACCTGTGTCTGGAGACACCGAGAGAGCGGGTCGCTGTTTTACCTGCCTGTCTGAACACCACCAGAGAGGATTTTGCAGAGGTAGCTCCCCAAGGATTTTGCTAAGTGCTCTTCTTCCTAATAATTTTCCAAATGCCATTTGTACTCCAAGCAGGGTTTTATTGCGAGCATTAACAGCACAAAGAGTGTACTGTGACTCTTTCTTGAGTTATCTACTCAAGGTGTTCGAGTTTGAAATGCAATTTTTCTCTTTTATGCTGAAGTTGACCATATTTCATAACAAGATCTGCATTTTCAAGGGAAATGGTGTTGGGGAGGACCACAGTGTTGTGTGCTGATCCCTGCAGCCTGTTCCTTTCCATGCCACCCCAAGCTGCTGTGCTGAGAGCATCACAGGGGCAAGAAAGATGAGTTGAACTGATGAGAGGTTTTGTTTGAGGTGAGTTGGTTTTGGTTGAGAGCTGTACTGAGTCTCACCAACTTTTCAACCAAGCAGAAAGCCTGGAGAGCGTTGCTGACGTTGTCCTTGCTGACCTGAGCTGCTCTTGTCCCATCCGTGCACATGAGGAAGGCTCTGCAGCTGGAGGCTCTGCCCCCAGATCCTGTCTGCAGCATGTTACAAGCCTCATCCCTGATTAGTATTGTACTATCTTATTTTTGTTAAAAGTAACAAAAATTGAAGCCCAGTCCCTCTTCTGTGATGTGAGTAGCATTTAAAGTTGATGATGATTGCAGTTCTTTTAGCCTCTTTTGTTGCACAGGGTGGTTTAGTATGTTTACCCACAGTATTTTTGGCATGTGGATTTCACAATTTGTTTAGCAGTGTCAATACCATCTGGAGCATCATCTATTTAAAGTACATTAGAGAGATGAGGAACAACCTATCATATTTTTCCATAGGGTGCATCAAGATTGGAAATGAGAGTCATTCAGAAAGGTTTAATGGGAAAGAGATGTTCGTTGCACTGCACACTTGTCTCTTATCGTGAGTGGTTACGGCTCTGGTGCCATTCCTCAGCTGCTTCTCCTGATTATATTGTGCCACTGTATAATATCTGCCTTGAAAAGCAAACAGAGCTGCCTTAAAGGGAGGATGAAGGGATGGTAACTTTGACTTCTCGCTCTGAACTGAGTAGGATGGTTTGCAGCTGATCTGTGGAGAGGGTATCAGACGTGGTCTCTGATAAAGGCTGCAGGAGTGTCTGTTTCTCCACTGCTCATGTTGGTTAATGGAGGCTGTGTTGGGACTTAATCCCAGTTATTGTGCTTTGGGGATACTTTGAGCCAGACCTGCTGCTGAACAGCCTTGGTGGTGGCTGTGGACCCAACAGGGAAGAGGTGGGCTCCCATGTCACTTGTCCATGGGCCAGCCCAGCAAGAACCCTGAGCCCTGGCTCACAGCGAGCTCCAGTTGCTGAAAGGGAAAGCTCTGGTCCTACTCTGTTGTAGGCCCCCTTTGCTTTGAGGAGGACCAGAGTTCAGCACTTGTTCACAGGCACCTGCAGAGCTCATGGAACTGTGTGAGTGTTGGGGTGGTGCAGCCCACCTTCACCAGCAGCACTGGGGATGCAGGCAGGGTGTCAGCAATGCTGGCTTCAGAGGTTCTAGAAGTCCTTGAAGTATTTTCTCTGTCCCATACAGGAATGCTGCCTCTGGTTGCGTCTTTGGGTACATGCATGTGGAGCTCCACAAGTAAACAAGTCTGGCTATATTCTCCTAGTGCTCAGGCTGCATTTGGCAGGGATTAGCATCACCATGCTTTCAGTCAGATCACAGTTTGTGATCTTCACCAGGAGGAAAGGCAGCCCTGGCCTAAGCCCCAGCCCCCTCGGGGAGGGCAACTCTGGGGGGAGGGGGTGTGATGCTCAGCTGGGCTCTGAGGGCTGTTTGGCATCAGTGACAGTCGGTGGTAGGTGTTATTCCAGCCTGTGAACCCTCCAGGGGGTGCTGGGGGATCTGAATGCACACTCACTACTGCTGACAGGGAGTCATCTGTGAACCCTCCTCAGTGCGTGCTCCCAACTCCCATGAACCATGGGGGTTTCAGGGACTGGTGGGGCTCCAAATGTAGCTTGCATCCGGGTAAGAGGAGCAAAGCCTCCAGGTGAGCTGGGGACAGGCATGTGTGACTGCTTGTAGGCTCTCTATCTTCAAAGCTGGAGATGATTATTTGACACCTATGCAGTAATAAATCTAAGTGAACCCTAGCTGCAGAGTCCCTGTGGCACACTGGCCCCTTGGGCAGCTTGTCCCAGCTCAGCAAGATGTTGGTCCTCAGCAGTCCCCATCACCTCTCTGCTGCTTGCACTTCATAAACTGCTGCACTGCTAAAGGGCACTCTCCTGCTCTGCATCAAATGAGAGTAATTGAATTTCCCTTTCCCTTCAGTATTTAACATTATTTTCAGGTTGTGTTGGCATTAACAAGAGCCTGGCCGTGGTTTGCATGAGGATATTTATAGGCGCCTATGCAGATGAGAAGTGTCGTCTCCCCGCATCATGTGCCTGGCTTGGATGAATAAATTTCACATTGTTACTTTGAACTGGGTCACCAGAAACTTCAAAAATGGATTCCTCTGATCGTTTTGATACAGGTTACTTAACAAGGGAGATAAACTAGTACAGCCACACAGTCGTAGGGAGAAATGGATTTGCAGAGCCCAAGGCGGTGTCGGGGCGGTGGAAGCTGTTCTGATACACACTCTTCAAAGCTTCCTACGTTTTGCCAGCCTTAGCATTTTTAATCATTTTGCTGGCTGGCATTCATCTGGTGAGAGTATCAAAGCACTCCAACGGGCAAGTGTTTCACCACAACCATTAGTACAATCCTGCACTTGTCAGCTCCTTCCCCTCCAGGAGACTGCAAGGAAAAATCCTTGGCATTTTAAGCTACAGGAGTTTTTACTCTCATTTGGAGGACAAGCTGTAATTAGTTCGTGCTGCTGGATTTCAGGATGTCAGGTTTATTAGAGGAACTTGCGTTAAACCTCATAGTTCCAGCCTCTGCTGCCCAAGGTGCCTGCAAGGTGGGAGAAGGTACTGATGGCCCATGGGCAACCTCCCAGCTCCTTCTCTGGCCAAAGGAATGTTGACATCCCTGGTGCAGAGAACAGTATGCATAAGCTGTTGCAGGTGCCACGGAAATGCTCTCCTGCTTCACGGAATGCAGATAAATACCCACCCTTAGGCAGCTGATTGAAATTGAGATCCAGGTAATAATTAAAATAATTGTGTTGACCTTAAACAGAATGGTGACCCACCAAAATCGTGGTGTGCCAGCTGCACATTCATCACCTCACAGCCCGAGGTGCTCTGCATTTATTTTAGCACTGGCAGAGTGTGATAGATCTGTGTGACTGGAGCTTCAGCACTTGCTGGAGCAGGGGGACCAGGAGCCAGCACTGCTGTACCTGCAGTGGGATGTCTGTGGGTCCCTCTGTGCTGCTGGAGGAGGATGTCTGTCCTCCAGCCTAGGCTGCTTGTCTCCCACGGCTAAAAAAATGATCCAAAACAAACTGACAGGACCTCTCCAAAAACACTTGTTACACCATTGCTGAGCTTTGGTTTTATTTTGATTCTGGTTTTTAATGGCTTACTGACATGTGCAGATGAAACCATCCAAATCCTTAATTTTAGCCTTTTTACACAGCTTAAAATGGAAAGAAATGTTGACATTTCTTAGTGACCATAAAATTGTGGTGAGAATCAAATACAACCCCCCACTGCAGTATGCAGATGTAGACCCTGCAGTGGAAGGTGCAGGAGCAATAGGACAGAGGAGGGTTGCTTTCCCTCTTTAGAAGAAGAGGCAATAGCCCTGGGGGATTGGGTGAGCCACTTGAAGTCACCAGGGGGACAAGAGCAGAGCAGTGAATTCACTCCTGGACTCCCAAGTCCCATCATTTTAATTAGGAGACCATCCTGCCAGGCTTTGGTCCTCAGTGATGGGCAGGTCTGGTGAAGCTGCAGTTGTTTTTAGGAAGCTGTTCAGTCCATGAGTTAGCTTTGGACTGAGCAGTTATTTAATCTTGGCACCTTTTACCTGGAATAGGGCAATAAATCATAGTTAACTTTAGATTCATCATTTCTATGCATCTCCCTCTGAAAATGGCACAGATTTCCCCACTGGGTTTTCTCGTGAGTTGTAACAACTGTGTGAAGAGAATATTTTCCTATCAAGGAAGCTAAATAGTTCATCTGTGCTCCTGGCTGAGTTAGTATGTTTGAAAAGTCTTTAGAAAGCCTGAGAGAAATAATTCCAGATTATTGAAAGCAATTTGTCTTGTAGAAGGCAGACGTGCCTGCATTTAACCGTGTCCGTGCATTTTGGGTCTCGGATTTCCTGGGAGGTAACTGTGAGATCTTGTATTCACCCTGCCTGCCACGGTGGCTTCCTTGCTGCCAGCCATGCTGGAGGATGAGCTGAGGCAGAGGAGGTGGTGAAAGCTGTCTGTCCTGCCCTGGGAAGTGAAGATGAGCTGGATCCCATGGGCTGAGTGCCAGTCTGCTTTCTGCTGGCTTCTGGTGGGATGCACCGAATGCTGGACCACTCGGCCCCTGGATGAGGAGGTGGGGAAGCCCAAGCCCACCGTGCTGTGCCGGCGTGGAGGTGTGTGCACCACCATCATTCCTCTGGGAGCACAGTGAGCCCTGTGATTTCTGGGGTCAGCTCTGACATAGCCATCTCCTCCCAGGCAGCAGGGCCACTGTCCCTTGTCCCTCCAGAGGAGGTTTTCTCTTTCCTCATGGACACAAGCAAGGCAATAGCCATTGCCATGGCCTGTCTGCCCAGTTTCAACCTCCCTGGGGCATGGCATGGAGCTATTTGCTGCTGTGAAGAGCTGTTGAATTCACCAGGTGAAGCTCTTGCCCCTGTAATGAGCTGACATACAGGCTGACCCCACGAGTCCTGGTTTGCTGCTATGCTGAGGGGTCTGGGTGCAGGTGGCCTGGTGGCAGAGCCAGCCCTGCTCTGTGCTCACCGAGGGGAGGGGGCTCATCTCTCCGACTTGTGCTATACAAGTTAAGTGCAGATGTTTTTGTTTAGAACACGTTGCAATGGGTGTTTCTGTGGTGTCAGTCAAACACTGACATTTTCCCAGGGTGAAGCTTGCTGAGACAGCAGTCGTGAGCACCAGCCACGTGCAGGAAGGTTATTTCTGCCTGGTTTTAAGCAGCTACTGAGAATTAGTCTTTCATATCCAGGACAGTACAGTGTGGGCAGCAAAAGTAAAACTTCAAGCTGCAGGCACATAATTAGGTTTCATGCCTGGGGACCCGCAGCAGAGAGAATGGAATCAGCTGGTCTGAGTCCTGCATCTGCATCTCAGTCCAAGGTCGAGGTTCAGCATCTTGGTTCAAACTTCTCTCTCCTTGCAGTGATTCAAATTGGGAGGCTCTGTGGAGCCCTACCTGCCTTTCCAGCAGGACCATGCCCTTGGAGCCTTACCCAGATCATAGCTCAGCATCTGTGGCAGGCAGGGGACTTGAAGTTTGAGGAGAGCAGAGCCTGGCAAAGGGTCTGAGATGTCCCTGTGGGGAAGGTCCCTCTCTGAAATAAATGTAAGAATGCTCTTGGAAAGTTAGGATTTGCTGTCTTAAAAAAAGAAAAAATCAAGAGGGCTTTCTTCCTCTCCCCAGCAGCCTTTAATGAAGACTCCTATAGAGTGTGGCTTAATGGCTGTGAAATTATCGCTTCATCTGTGTGATGTATCTGTGTGTCTGTACCGGATCCCTCTGAGCGGCTCGGCTGTCAGGTCAGCTCTGCCGGCAGTGCCTCGGCCGACCCCCTCCCTGCTCCCCCCTTGCACTTCACATAACGCAGAGAGAGTTTTTCAACAGACAGACGATGGTAATCCATAAAGAAGGATTTGCATTAGTGTTAACAAAGGCTGGGATGGTGACAAATGAAGGCCTTGCCTCTGTACTGGCAGCAGAGCACATGTCCTGGTGGGGATGCTCTGGTCCAGCACAGAAGGTGGGGTGTGCTGGCAGAGATGAGGAGGGGCTGCCCGTGTCCTGCTGCAGCCAGGGCTTCACTACCAGCACACGGAGCTTTGGTCCCAAGCTCTTGGCTGTTCCTGTGGTATTTGGCACAGGAACGTGCCAATCTTACAGGGTGGCAGGCAGGGCTGGAAATAGGATAGAGTTTCTGCCCTGTGTCTGAACTACTTTGCTGTCATCGCTGTAGTGTTAGTTTTTAATTCTTCTTGCCTGCGTGCAGCTATAGATCTCCTGTTCAGAATAATCTTATTTGTGTTGCAATGACAATAGAATTACTGCAGCAAGCATCAAAGCCCGTGTAGGTCATAAGCATTTTGTTTCATAATCTCCACGTGGTGATGATGATGATGATGACCTTTTGCTGCCTGCATTTCCGTGTACCTGTGTCTCATTCTTATTAAATATCCTTGCATTGAAATCTCTTGCTAATCTAATCTCCCCATGTGGCTGCTATATAATTATCTCATTTTGTAAAATATTGCATCTGTCATTCTCCCTCCCCCCCTCCCCACTTTTGGAGCAGAGGGAGGGTGAGGGAGACAAGGGAGTGAGAAAGCTGCTGGGAGAGGCAGCAGTAATCCCATTTATGGGACAATTTGTACATTATCAGTTTGTAATCACTGCCATGTGTGCCACCTCTGAAGGACCATGTTCCCTTCACCTTGGGAGGCCAGGAAGAGTGGCCTCAAGCAGGAAATGTGTGATGGGGTTTTTGCTTTTTTGGGGAGTTCTAATAGACTTTCAGCTCACTCCTCTTGTTCCCCTGGTGGTTGCTGCCCCTCTAAGCATTCATTCTTTGCACAGCTCTGCAATAGGGATGGTGAGCACAGTTGTTTCACGCTGACCTTCCTCTCTGGTGTGGGGCTGGGTGCCAGCCAGTGTTGCTTTCACCCCCTAAACCCAGGAGAGAGATTGTCCCTCCCCAAAACGCCTTTCAAACTTCTGCTCCACAGGAGCTTCCCATGCTGGAACCAAGGAGCTCCTGTGCTGCTCAGTTGCAGTGAAGGTGGCTGCTGACCCAGCCCTGGAGAAGGGCAGGACCCAGAGCCCCTCACTGGGCAGTCACCTCTCCAAGGTGGCCCAGGGCCCTTCCCTGCAGAGCCACCTGCTAATCAACAACTTAAAATAACAAAGTGAACACACAGTGATTGTCTAATAACACGAAGCTTTGGGGAAGGAAGAGCCATGGGGCTCTGTTTTTGTAAACCATCCTGAGGGAAGGACCAGAGCGCATCTGCTCTGGCAGGTTCTTTCTAGAAATAGCAAGTTTAATTAATCATCCTGTTTTCTTTTCTTAAACTATTTAAATTCTTTTTTTTCCCCCTCAAGGGATAATGCATTGCTGCCTTTTAAATAAGTACTGCAGTTGTAAACTCCTGCCATACTTCTGTCTGGGAACACATCTGTCTTCTGGCTTGGAGCACATCTGTCTGTGCCTCCTAACCCATCTCTGCCATGTTCTGGCACAGTGGGAAAATCTCTATTTCAGAAAGGAATCACGTGGATACTTCCAGGCTGCAGAGGGTGTCAGATGCAGAGCCCTTTATCTTCTAAACCCCCTTATCTTTTAATTCTGAGACGTTTTTGTCTGACAGTTCATAAATTAAAAATATTTCTTAGGTGGCTTTTTGCTCCCATTTTGTATGTATTTCATGTAAAGACTTTCCAGGCATTTGAGTTCTGGGAAGAATTATGCAAAACGAGAAGCTCTGGGTTTATGTTCTTATGGGACACGCTTGGCATGCTGCAAAACCATGATGCTACAATCAGTGACTGTGCACTTGAAAAATACTGAGAGTTGTGAAATCTTCCCGTAGCCCAAGCGTTGCCCTGAAAACACATCAGATGTGTGGATTTATCACACCCTGAGTTGCAGTGAAGTTCGTGTGCTGACCCTGACCTCGTGCTGCTCTCTGGTGGCTGAGGGCCATCTCGATGTCGTAGCGATACCTCTGATCATGTGCTGGCTAAGGACGTTTGCACCACACTTCACAGGTGTGAGTGACATGTGCCAGGCATGTGGGTTTATGGAGAAGTGTCTTTATAGCGTGCCTTGATCACCTTTGCAGAGATGGACCTCTGGGATGTGACCAAAGCAGTGGCTGGGAGGCAGGTGAGATGCTGCAAGGGCCTGGTTTGCATTGCCATGATGTTGAGCCCCTCCATCCATGACTGACAGCCCCTCTGCCTCTCAGGCAGCTTGCCCTGCCTGCTCCAGTGCCCATGCAATTGGGTTTGTTGCTGGTTTTCTTTCTCCTCTTGCTGTTTCTGTTGTTTCTGCCTCCTCCTTCCCCCTCTACAACATGGTCACAACCTCTGGTCATAGATATTTTTCACCACCACCTTGTCTTCTTGCAGTTTCTCTTCAGGCACTACCTGCTTGTTCATGCCCTCTTTCACCTTCTTGACATGCCAGTGTTAAACGTTTTCCCCTCTGTGCCCTTCCCATGCTTCCCCCAGGTCTCCAAGCCATTATCCTCAGAGTCATTCTCCTGTCAGGCTGCTGCAAAGGCATTTTTCTCTCTTCTGTCTCTGGAAATTGACTTCTCTGCTTCAAAATACCCCCTCACCAAGGCCCTCTGTTGTTTGCCCTGAGCTTTGCTCCTGCTCCCTCTGCCCACCCTGCAGTGTATTTCTCCATCTTGCCTCATGTCTGTGCAGCAGCCCCCCAGAAATACAAGCTGAGCTCCCCGATGGCTCCCACCGACAGTGGCTTTGACTGTGCTGTTTGCCTGCATGGCACGCCGGGAGCAAAATCCATCTCCCTTAGGCAGTTCTTTGCACCTCTGTGAGATTTCAGGGGAAATATAGCTGCGTGTATATTGATAAGGCTTACAGAGCAGAGAGGACAATTGAATTGCCGTGAGTGGCACATGCATCAGTGTCCCTGACAATCCGGTAATTAGCTGGCATAGCAGAGTGAGCCGTGAAATGAGCCCGGCAGCTTGTTTTCAGACATTAGGGGCTGACTCCCAGCGAGTACCTGCTTTCTGCTCTGACATCTGGGTCTGCAATGAGACCTGATGGCTGCTTCCTTGGAAAGTCACTGTCACCTTGGAGATCCCTAACAACCAGCAAATGTATGGACAGCACATCCTCGTGCAGGCACCGGCAGTCCTTACCTGCTGCAGAGCGGGGATGGCGTGGTGGGTGCCCCCACTTCTTTGCTGTCTAACCCCTATTGCTCTCAGCTGAGGTAGTTTGCAGGATTGGGGGGGCTCACACTTGTGGCATAGTGGCAGCACCTCAAAGCCTTATTATTGGAGACTCAGTCTCTCTCCCTTCCTTCCTGCTTGGAATTTTCTGTGTTGCTGGTAACATGTGTCTGTGATGGAGGTGTCTTTGCTCTGGACCAGAGTCAGGGACACCAGGGAAGCAATGTCCCTCCCCACAGTGCAGGGCCAGTGCAGGCAGACACATGTGCAGGTGGGGTATGGTGAGGAGGGATCTGCACCACATTTGTAAGCAAAAATCTGTTGGAGGAGACGGATGCTCTGGGTGAAATGTCCCTGCTTGGGTTGTCATGAGGGCTGCACTGTCGTCCCTCACCATGGGCTTTTAAAAATTAACCTGGTTTGGAATAAGAGGAGTGATGGGTAAATGAGGGATTTGTATGAGATATGCTGTAAGTGTTCTTGGTGCTGTTGAATTCCCTGTAGGATCAGCACTGCTCCGTGCCTTTGTGTATAGTGTGGGAAAGGAGGCTGAGACCAGCACACTGAAGGTGCTTGGTGCTCCTGGCTTGTCCTGGGGGGTGAGAATAAATCGAGTGCAAAGAGCTGCAAAGGACATCAGGTAGTGAGCAGCTGCCTGGTAAAGCAGCAGATGAAATCCAGCATCACTGAAGGCCAAGTGACGCACGCAAGGAGAAACAATCCTCACATCCATAAGCAGTGCTGTGGTCTGACCTGGCTGTTGCTGGTGAGGAGCCGTGTCTTGGAGTTAGGATTGACACTCCCATGAAAATACTAACTGGGTACTCTGCAGCGACCAAAACCACAGGTTGAATGTAATGGATTTTTAGGGCACAAAGAGGAAATTAAACCCAGAACACAGTTATGGGCTGTTGCATTAATCTACTGTGTGTCTGCATGGGAAGTAAGTACTGTGTGCAGCTCTGATCCCTGCTGCAGAGAGGAGTAGGGGAGCCAGGGCAGGGACAGAGCAGGGTGACACAGGTGATGGGCACCCCTGTGAGCTTTGGCAACGTGAGCAATGCTCAAAAGCTGCAGAGGGGTGGCCAGGGCCATTCAGGCAGGGCTAGGCACTGCAGGTCAGTAGGAAATGTCTCTTCTTTGTTACTGCTAATCAGTTGCTGGGGCATCAAATTAGATTAATAGATGGCAGGAGGAGAGCAAACACACGTGGCTCTTCTATGGCAGGAGGAAGGAGAACGGCGGAACTGGCTGCCAGATGAGTTTAGAAAGCTTCCAGAAGTAATTAGACAAATTTGTAAGAGGAAAATACTATTGAGAGTGTTGCTGGCACTGCCAGTGATGAGCTAAATTTCTGCACCACAGGGTGCTGGAGGTCAGGAGGTTGTGGGAGCATCAGTGGGTGCTCACAGGACTGTATGACTTTCCCTGGTCATCCATGGAGGCTTTGCTTGGGGGAAAGGTCCTGGACTGACTGAAGCTGGTTCATCTCTGCTCTGTGTGGCTTCACTCTGCTCTGTTGGAGACATTTGCATATACTGGACAAATGGAGCAGTGGTTTGGTAGCCTGAAGAGAGAACTGAGCACTGGATAGCTGAGCACAGCCAGTTCAGGACTGGGACAGCAGCAGGGCATCATGCTGACATGGCTGTGAGTCCTGCTGGGATGAGAATGGCTGGTGACCCCAAAATCCTGGTACCAAACAGGTATGAGGGTTGCAATCACAGGAGGATGGGGGTGTGGAGGGACTTGAGCTCCCAGGGGATATCTCTGGGCTGGAGGCATCACTTGAGGAGCTGCAGGTGGAAATCAGAGCTCTGCATGTCACCAGGACAGCACCCAGCATGCCTCTACAACTGGAAGGCTTGAGCTGTGTCTCTGCACCAAAGGGTCTTTGTGTTCCTGTATTCCTGGCCTTGTGAAAATACATTGGGCTACTACCTTCACTGGAAATCATTGAGAGAGGTGGGGAACGAGAAATAGTGTGTTGTCATCTTCCACTGGTGGCCATCAGTGTTCCTTGACCCTGGCACCCTGCTCGATGTCTGGACAGCTTATCACTGCTGCTGCCATTCCAGGGACCACAGGACACCGAAGCCATTCAGGGAGAGGGAAAGCAAAGCAAATAAACAAGGAACGCAACTTCAAACCTCTCCAAGTGTGCAGTGTGTTGTGACTAATACCAACGTAACTGCTGTCATGCTTTTAACATAATGCTTTTATCTCCCAGATAGACTCCTTCTGGTCATTAATCTCAAGGGTTTCCAAGTGAGTGAGCATGAGAGAAATGCAGCTGTTATGCCCAAGTGTGGTCAGAGGTGTGCAGAGCATCCCAGAGCAAAGCCAGGACTGGGGCTCCCCGTGGAGGTGCTCTCACAGCTTTGCTGTGAACCCTCAGAAATCCTGGGGCTGGACAAGGCTGTGTGTATTCTTTGTGGTTTCTTTTCTTCTCCATACTGCCATGTCCTGCTGACCCACAAACCCACGGCAAAAGCTGACAGCTCTCTCACTGTGCCTACGCCATCTCCATCCTCTGCTCAGCATCCCTCTGTCCCTTTTTAACCTTGAGGAGCAGTACTCAGGAAACAGCTTCTCCCTCTTTTCTGGCTCTCTGAGGTTCACAGACACGAAGGCCAGGAGGGACAGTTGCAGCCATCAGCTGTGACCTCCTGCCTAACACAGGCCAAGGAATTTCACCCAGTAATTCCTGCCTCGAGCCCCTACCTTCTCTCTGAGCTGGAAAGCACCACAGAGATGGGCCCAGTGGCGATGTGTCTGCTTTTGAGGTCATGCTGGTTTCATGCAGGATTGTCTGCTGAGATTTTTGCTTTTCATTATTTTCTCTTTGGCCTTTCTGCTTACTGTGAGCTGAGTCAGATCCATGCATGTGTGGCTGTGCTGAATCTGCTCCTGCTGCTAGGGTAAGACCTGCTTGCAGAAATTTCCTCCTGGAAGCTTGCTCCAGGTCAGACTTTCCAGGTTTGTGTTGCTGGAGACTCCAACCACACAAAACAGTCTCTGCAGCACTGGCAGAGCTGAAGCAGGGATGGGGGCACGAAAATTTGGGATAATTTCCAGGAAATCATCTCACTGCCTCATTTGTTTACTGCAAAGGTCTCAAAATGTCACCCAGCTCCCTGGAACACTCAGGCATGCGGAGGGTGAGGTTCCCTGGGGTTTCATGACTGCTCAGGAGGAGCAGCCCTTGCCAAAATGCAGCCTTGCCCCAGTGCTTATTAAGGTGACAGCAAGTAACACAGGGTGCCAGCCACGCTGCATCCTGCAGCACAGGGATGCTCTCGAGGCTGCTGCGTGCCTGAGTGAGGCTTTAACTGCGAGGTCTCTTGTACCTGCTGAGCCTAAAATGATCAGCAAGACACCTTGGGAACAAGGGTATCATATTCCTGCCACTGCCTGCAGGCACTGCCACTGCAGGGAATGAGGGAGAAGGGTTTGGGGAAGGGGTCATGGCCAGGACATGAGAGCCTCTGGGTGAACGGGGCATGAGGAGGGCAGCTCAGCTCTGTGTCCCCATCCCCTTGAACTTGTTTGGATTTCAGAGGAGGAAAAGGAGCCAAACTCAAGCACTTGCTCCCTTCCACCTTCCCCTGCTCCCCCATTGCCTGTGTGAATGAGAGAGTCTGGGGTGTTTCTTGCAATCAGTCAAAATCTCATCTCACACACTGCTCCCAGCATGTCCACAGCCAGCTGTGGCTTGGCACCAGGGGCATGTCAGACCCAGAGGAGGCTGTGCCGGATGGCAGGGGCATGTTGCACAGCACTTTGGGCCTTTCTGGCTTTTCTGGATTATGACTTTTCCCTTCCTGTTGCTCTGGAGAATCAAAAAGGATTCCTCCCCCTTCCGTCCTTTGTTTGGAAACCAGGCATAGCTGCAGGTCACAGGGATGCAGAGGGATGCAGCAGGCACCTCCCTCTGCCCATCTCCCTCCCTGGTGCTCTGTAGCTGCGGGCTCTGGCCTGGCTCTGCTCCCTGCCACTGTCCCAGGGCTGGCCGGGCTCTCCTCCGCTGGCAAAATGCTTCCGACCGCGCAGTCAGAACAATTTTGACATTTTGGGCAAGGAGAGGAATCTCACCCGGCATTGTGCGTAGTTGGTAAAACTGTCACTGGCAGCATGAATAAAGGTGGACAGCTCTCAGTCAACCTTGATTTGCTATTTATTTCTAATTCAGACATATTGCCAGCGAGCCATCTCTCAGATCAGGCTGGAGGATTCTGTATGTGAGTGCTGCATTGTGTCTGAGCTGTAATGATACTTGTGGCTTCTGGGAGCTGCAGGTCACAGGGATGCAGAAGGCAGGAAGGCAGGAAGGTTGTGAAGGCCTCCTTGGCCTGCTGAATCCTGCAGGGATTATTGTGGCCATCACCACTTGCCTTTTGGGTTTTGGCATCTCTCTGTTCCCTGTTCTGTGGATACAGCCCGTGCCCAGGGGAGCTGAGAGCCCTGTGGGCTGCGGCAGAGCAGGATTTCAGGCACAGTACACTCTGACCTGCTGCGAGGGCTGATGTGAGTGTGTGTGAAGTGGATCCTGGCCAGCAATTTTGACAGGAAGTCTTTCCAAATCTTATCAAGTGTGGTAGACAGACCAGATCTTTGCTTCATTCTCTGTTTATTGAGTGTAGCACTCAAATATAACAACCTTTACAGGACAAATATCATTGGTGAGCCACCAAGGTTTGATTTGTTCTTCTCAAAAGGCTGCTCTGACACTGCTACTCCTTGGCACTGCTAGGGCTGTCTGTCCTGTCCTGCACAGGGCACTGTCAGAAGGAGGGTTTGGTTTTAGAGCTGATAGGAGCTCATTCCCCCATAATTTCTACACTGTGTATTGAAGTGCCCCTCAGGAGGCACAGTCAGGATTTCACTGGCCACAAACTTCCCATCCAGTGCATCCCTGTGTGGACCCTGTGAGACCACCAGTGCTCAGGCAAGCTGCTTGCTTCATCCTCAGCCAATGTGAGGGGACAGGGCAGGGACCACCCTGTGCCTTCTCTGCTAATCCCTGCTGGAGCAACACCTCAGAGATACCATAGGCACACTGGATTCCCATGTGTGTGTTTTGGATTCCCCATCAATAAAATGAGGGTGCCTTGTTTTTTTCCCCTGGGGGCAGTGCTATATTAAGGGTCCCCCTTACAGTGCTGCAGCTTGTCCTGGATGGTCCTTGCTGGTGGGCTTGAAGGGCAGGAAACCATCTTTGAACTCCTTTGAACTTTGGTAGTGGTCCTGGTGCAGAGGGGCTGGGCATGCATGGCCCCCACTATTGACAGCCCAGCCCACTGCAGCTGCTCCTTCCAGTTTTTTACTCTTCCACAGCTGCAACAAGTGTGTGCTCCAAGGGGGTGATTGCATTGAGTGTTTTACTTCTCCTCCAGTGTACAGTGCCATATGGGAATGTACCATCAGTCAATTATGGCTTCTTTTCATCTCTAAATAAAATGATTTGTTAATTTGAGTGAGTGATCACTGCATGGCTGGGATGCTTCTCCTGCAATGGCAAACAGCTTGCACGCTCACAGAGATGGATGGTGAGCCTGTGCCACTGGATACTTTCTGGGGTTGTTTTCAATTTAGCTGTGAATTGAATGAGAAGAAAAACGTTTCTCTTGGCAATTTGATAGGCACTAGTTCTTCTGACAGATGTTGGAGTTTATTATCCCACCGGGACAACGTTTTGTAGTAGGAATTGCTAATTGCTTTGAAAGCTTGGTGCTGTGGGAGGAGCAGGATGTGGCTGCTGGCAGGTAGCGGGTGCTGCCAGCACCCGAGGACCTGGGGTGATGGACTCTCTTGCCTCCCTGCTAATGGCTTTTGAGTTTGGCTGCCTGACCAGCCTTGGCACTGCGTCCTGGCAGGCTCCATGAGGTTCATCAGCAGGGCTGTTACTGATTCCTGTCCCTGGGGAAGGGCTGTCTGGGAGCGGGAGGAAGTTCCCTCGTGCTAGCACCTGCCCCTGCGCTGCTCTCCCCTGCTCCTGGGTGGCACCATCTGCAGGCAGAGCGGGCAGGGATGGCCAGTGGTGTACGTGTGGCACCAGGCAGGCAGCCCTGGCACGTGGGACATTCAGCCCATGGGGCAAAGCCCGGCACCTGGTCTACGCCTGGCAGGGATCCCTTTGGTGGAGGTGGCACGAACTCTGTGGCACTCAAACCAGACTGGTGGCCCTCAGCCTCAGTCCGTGTCTCGATACATTGGCGATATTTGGGGGTTCTCCGGGTGGTGCTACATGTGGGTGCGCTTCCTCCCGTGCCCTCGGTGCCAGGGAGCTGCAGCATCAGCCGGAGGGGCAGCGCTGCCCTCCTGCAGCCGCTCTGCCCATCGCCGGGGCCGTTCTCGCTGCGGCTGTGCCGCCCCGTGCGCTGCTCTCGGGTCACGGCAGTACGTCTGGGAGAGCGCTGCTCCCCTCCAGTGCTCCGCATGTGCTTTGGTGGCTCCGGGGGACAGGCTGAACATGCACAAAAGCAGTTAAGAGGAGCCAGGAGCAGCTTAATGCAAATCATTTTCACGCCCGTCCTCCCGACGCGGAGCGGAGCGCGGCCGGGGGTGAGAGGGAGCGTTTGCCTTTGCAAACAGCGCTTGGCAAACCTCGGGAATGAGGGCTGTGGAGGGACCATTGTGTCAGGGAGCACGGGGGTCTTTGCTCTGCTAGACAGGCCGTGCAGGTGCTGCTGGAGCTGCTCGGGTCCGGAGTGGGTGAGGATTTTAGGCGGAAAGCTGTGTGAGCAACTCTGGTAGCAGCAGCAGCTTCCCCCGGCAGACGTCAGCGGGTTGTGCTCCTCCCTGCTCGGAGCCGTCTCTGCCCTTCATTTGAAGGTACTGAGCGCTATTGGCACCCTCCACTTCTCAGTGGGCAGTGCCCGGCGTGCCCCAGCACAGGGATTGATGCCCGGGGGCTGCACGGCCACCCCAGGGGTGGGAGCCATGCCCGGGGGTCCCGTGGCTCGGTGAGGGCAGCAGCGGGGATTGCCCCTGGGAAGCACGGACACTTCTGGAGCTCTGCTTGCCCACTCGCTCCCGGAGCCTTTCCCAGGAGGGACCCCCTTTCTCTGCGGCTGCCCTGCCACCCCTCACCACCCTCCCTGCTGCACTGCGAGAGCCCGGCAGCCCCCGTGCCCTTCCTGTGCCCGTGGCGTCGGACAAGCCTTTTGCCGCACGGGCAGAGCCAGGAGGCAGCAGTGGCCTCGGGGTCGTTCCGTGGCGGTGCTCTCGGTGCTGCCTGTGGGGTTCGGGTCCCCGCAGAGAGCACGGGGGGCTGGAGGCTGCCCAGGTGGTGGCAAGAGGGCAGCAGGTTGCGCAGTGCCCGAGCTGGGGAGAGCAGACAGCAAGGAGTGCCCACCCACCCCTGCTCTCTAGCCCTGCGTGGTGCTTGTGCATGAGGGTGGTTATGTGGGCTGTGCTCCCTGATGTTGCTCATCGGCTGGAGCTTCATCACTTCCCCAGCCCCAGCCTGGAGCTTTGGTGGAAGTGCCTGCAAGGAGCTGGGCTGCATCTGTCCTTCCAGCCATGCTTTGCCTTCCCAGAGAGACTTGTCCCCTTCTTCCCTTGCTTCGGTCCCTTTTTAATCCTTTACACAAATGCAGTGCTTTTTCTGGGTCTGAGATTTGTGTATTAAGTGGAGCCTGTCTACAGCTTCTTAATTTTGCTGTTAATTTACTGTGTGAATTCAGAGGAATAACTTTACCCCTCTGTGCCTGATGGCCTGTGGGTCAAGCAAAGCTGATGGTGAATGATACAGAAAGCACGGAGCTCCCTTGATGTGTGGCAGCATCATCACCCAGGGCACAGCTCTGGTGGAAGTCACCACCTCAGCTGTATGAAGGGAAGAATGAATGCTGAGGTCCTCAGGAAGACCTGGCACCTCCACAGCCACTGTCCCAATGTCCCTGCTTCCAACCCAGCCCCAGGGTCAAGAGCAGAACAGGGGATGTGGAGATGTTTGTCATGTGAAGGTCAGTTGTCTTCAGAGCCAGAGGTCTCTGCACCTTCCTGGTTCACACCTAATCGTGGCAAGGATTAGTCCTGCGGGGATAAAGTTGTTAATGTTGTGTTGTTAATGTTGTGAGAATTAAACTGCTTCTGGCTCCGAAACCAAACTGTAGCACTCCCAAGCCTCAGGGAGGCCGGAATCTGAAACTTGGCTTCAAACCTCCAATGTGTGTATAATTAAGGCTGAAATAATCAAAACGAGGGGCATACTTGCTTCTTTCTGTTTGTGCCCAGTCCTTGCTGGGCTGGATCCTGGCTGGGTACCTGGGACTGCCTGCTGGAGCCAGGAATGCTTGTCCTGGGCCTCTGCGTGGGAGGGGACTCAAACACACTGTGGTTGTGAGCAAAATTGAGGAGAAATGCAATCTGCACGTGTTTTAGTCCATGTAAGGTTCGCTGTAGGATTCTTTGGGGGAAAAAAACAAAAGGATCCCAAAAATGGGACCTAAACAAGCTGACTGAGCTAGAAATAATTTTTTCTCTGCCAGTGTCCTCCTGCCCTGGGTACAGACCCTGCTGCCTGTATCCTCCCCATCACTGGTGTTGGAGCACTGCTGGGTGTTTTGGTGTTGACAGGGCTCCTGTGACCTCCAGCTCTCTCTAAGTTCCCTGAGGCAGCTCCTTGTGTCAGCAGCACTGGTGTATGGGGCCTCTTCCTCCTCAGACACCCCTGGGGCCAACTGGGACAGGTTGGTGTCAGTGGGAGGGTGAGGTGTAAAAGCTACACACCAGTGATAGCCATGCTTTGTGTCTATCCCTGCTCGACTTCCATGGGGAGAGACTTCCCTCCTGCCTGGCTCTCAGGGATAGGGACCAAGCCCCCTGCTCCATGGGAGGGCATGCCAGGGAGGGTTGTGAAGCACTGACAGACGTTGCCCAGAGAAGTTGTGGGTTCCCCATGCCCAGGCCAGGCTGGACGGGGCTTGGAGCAACGTGGTCTAATGGAGGATGTCCCTGCTCACGGCTGGGGGGTTGGAACAAGATGATTGTTAAGGTCCCTTCCAACCCAACCACTCCATGGTTCTGTGATTCCATGTCACCTTGCCTGCTGCAGGCTCCCTGGAGGAGGCTGAGAGATGGAGCACAGCTGCGTGTTGCACCAGGAGCCTGGGGCGGGTGCTGCCGGCAGCACCTCCAGGGATGTGGTTTGCAGCATCTCCAGGGATATGATTTGAGACGTGTCTCTTTCCAGGGCTCGTGTGCCACTTTGTGCCAGCAGAGCTGTGCTGGGATGGGCAGAATGCATCGTCAGGGCTGGGGAGAAAATGCAACAAGTCCACGGCGCTGCCCAGAGCTCGGCGATGGGCATGGGGAAATAAGGCTGCACAGGTGGCAGCTCCTGTGGAAGGGACGCTGTAAGGTGAGCAGGAAGGGACAGCAGCGGTGTCCCTGGTACTTGGGTGTGCTGTGGGATTAAGCAGAGCCGCTGTGGATTTGTTGGTGTTGTAATGAAAGGAATCTTCTTGCTCGTGTGGTACCGCAGGGACCGGAGCGCCCCTGGAGCAGCAGCATCTCCCTGGCTCCCTGCGTGCAGCTGGATGTGTGTGCCGGGCTGCGTCGGGCTGTGGCTCCTGAGGAGGGGCTGTTGGATCTGGGCACTTAGCGCTTTATTTCAACTGCTGCCAGGGCTGTGGAGAGAGGAGGGGCGGGAGGAAAAGCTGAGGAGACTGATGGAAATCTCAGCTGGCTGTAAGAGAGATGGAGAAGCAGATTGTAGTGTAGAAGTCTTTGATTGACCACAGTACCATTTTGTGGCTTTTTCTCCCTCTCTCTGGATAAAGCTGCACGGTGACATCCATGCCATTAAACAGGCCATGTTCAAAAGAGAAAATTGCTGCTATTTTCCCCCTTTACTTTACTGCCATAAAAAATTGATCCCACATAGCATCCTTATTTCAAAGACTGCTAAAAAAATACAGAATTCTCATTTTGGTTTCTGACAGCTGCATAAAGCATTTTTTAAATAAAAAGGTATGTGAAACATGTTAAAAAAACCCAAAAACCTAAACCCTTACCATACCCTGAAGTTTTTGCTCCAGAAAGATGCCCTTATTTTGAGAAGCAAGTAGGGAGTGTCACAAGTGTGACAGTGTGAGAAGGGATTTGGTTTCTCTCTTGAGGTTGGTGATCAAAATTATGACTTTACTGGTAGCTGGACAGTAGCTGGAGCAGCAAACCCCCTTGCTTACCTGGCAGGCATGCAATGGACTTCCTTCAGTAGCAGAGAACTTTTAGGGGGTGATGGCAAAGAGTTTCTTGCCCCAAGGTGGAAAGGCAGCAGACTGGGGAGCTGAGGTTTGGTGGGGCACATGGGGTCAACAGGCTGACCCTGGATGCTGGGGAGAAATGGGGCATCTGAGCTGCATCCACCACACCAGCAGTACCCACGTCTTTCATCTGTCCCTGCTCATCCTCCACTGAGTGATACCTCTGCTCCTGGCTGGAAGAGTGGCACCCTGGCAAGGTGATGGGCAGGAGGAAGGTGAGAGGAAGGAGTGGGAAACCCATAAAGGGATTTATATGTGTAGCAGGTCATGGCTGGTCCCTATGAAGGGAGGGAATGGAGTTTGGTCAGGTAAGGACTGTCAGCTTTGACTCAGTGTTGAATGGAGCATGTGAGATGGATGGTGTGGGATGAAGGGGAATGTGGACCCAGTGGCTGGGGGCTGCAGGGAGCTGGGTAACAGGAGGTCAGCTCAGCTCAGCTCTCACTGGAGGAGGTAATGATCTTATTAAGAATCATCCCATTTAAACAAGATGCTCTTCTGGAAAGATGATTAAGCAGAGAGAGCATTGAGAAGGTGCCGAGTGGGGCTGCCAGGACCCCAGTGAGCAGCAAGCTGCTGCTCCCTCCTCTCCACCTGCTCTCCAACTCCTCCGCGCTGCTCTCTTCCTGATCAGCGACCAGCCTCCCGCAGCCACGGGGCACGGGCACAACCAGGACACCAGTGCCCATCCCAGCAACGGGGTGGGTGCCTCACTGCAAGGCCAACAAGGATTTCCTGCCCTGTGCTCGTTGCCTGACTTGGCTGGGTGCCTTGGAGGTCTGTGATTACAGGAATGATTCCTGGGAAGATGCGTGGTGGGTGCGGAGCACGGTGTCCCTGGTGATGTGAGGTGGCACAAGTCTTGATAGGGGACCAGAGAGGAGAGGTGACAGCACAACAAGCTGTTGGAGCTGCACAGGTTATAAATGGCATTACCAAAGTGGTGTCAACAAGACCCCAAATCTGTTTCCAGTCTGCTCCCTCTGAGAAAGCAGGGCCATCAGATATGCCACCAGGTCCTCCCCATTTCTTCTGCCTGCTCTCATTGACATCTGTTTGCCTTTTGTGTCCAGCAGCCCTCTGAGTTATGAGGCTCTTTCCTCCACCAGGATCTCAGGGAGATGATGAAGAGTTAGATGAGTTCTCCATAAATAGCTCTGCCATTAAAAACCCTCAGCTTCTGTTTTAATGTTAGCAGGATTAGCTGTCTGCAAAACCATAGGCTTAAGACTTGGCAGTAGGCTTTGCCCTGGTAATATGTCTCTATTTTCTCAGGCTTGATTTCTTCAGCCAGCTTGGCTCTGAATGCAATAAATTTTGCTCTTCTTTACATCTCAGCTGATGACTTATTTTTTGGAGCCTGTGTCCTTGACTAGCCAGAGACCCTTCAAAACTGCATTTTGTGCTTGCCTAGTCTGAAACCAGTAAGGTCCTTACAGAAAGGAGGGGGACACGTGTAACTATTAGAGTTGAAGGATATGACTGGTGCAGTTCTCTGATCTCCAAATTAATCTTAGTTTTGATTAATGGCTTGGACACAAAAGGGGATGTACTAGTCAAATCTGTAGGGGTGCCATGTGCATTATCCAGGTAGAGGAGGGTCAGGCTGTCACCAAGGAGCCCCATAACCTTGAGGAATAGGCAAGCACAAAGATCCTGGGATGGAAGAATGGTACTGTGCAGGAAGATAGCACAGGGATGAACGCAAGAGCTTCTTCTGCAAATAGGCGATGGGCTGTCTAGAAAGTCTGAGCTGTGATTGTTGGTTGTAGGGTGACCTTGAACTGCTGACATGATGTGGGAAAAACACATGGGATCTAGGAAAGCTCATGGGGCAGCCCAATACAGTGGGACAGAGAGTCAAAGTGACATCCCTGGGGCTCTGGTGAACAGTGATCACCCCCCATGTGTGCTGCTCTGGGAATGCCAGCAGCCTGGGAGCATTCAGCCATCCCTGTGATGGGGTGCCAGCTTGGGTGGGGAGGAGAGATGGTGCCTAACAGGGTACCTGTCCCAGCTCCCTCTGGGGCACCTGCCTGTGAGCAGGAGCAGAGCCCAAAGGTTGGGGGAAGTGCAGCTGTTCTTGTCCACAGAGCAAGGAGGTGACCGTGCAGGGGGAGGAAGGTTGTTCAAGCTCACGTACAGCATCAGCCCCAGGATAAATGAGAAATTTCCAGTGGATAGCTCTGGGCTGCAAACCTGAAGGTTTCTAACCACCAAAGGAAGCTGATTCCAGAAAATCACCCTACCAGCATGAGCAGAGGCAATCAGCCAACCTGTCTTCAGGCAAGTTGGTTAGCACTTTCCACAGGGGTTCCCAGGTAGCAGGTGCCAGTGGTTGGTGACCCTGGGCCACTGTGCCTCCAGCTGTGGAGAGCAGAGCCGTGTCTGCCCCTGCAGTGTGCTGGTGTGCCTGGGGCGCTGCGTACACGTCCTGTTTGTTTGGGGTTTGTTTTAATTTATTTTTTTTCCACTGCAGTATAATCCCAGTGTGTCTTTAAGGCCATGCATGTGTAGGGGGATTTGCTGATGGCTCATCTTTCTAGCAGGCTTTTTCAGCTGAACGTCAGTTTATTGCTTTTGCAAATTGTCTTGTGCCTACACAGAACCGGCTGCCTCAGCAGAGGGCTTTGCCAGCAGCCTGCTCTATAAAAGGGTTATTAGGATAACAAGAAAGAAAACAGAAACCTTTGCAGAATCATAACAGTATAACGTAGCCTTCTGCCTCCCCTCTCCCAATTTATTACCCTCAAGTGCTTCGGAGTTGGACTTAAAGCATTGTGCTGCTGCATATAAACAGCAAGGTTAAAGAAGCCCAGATCGGAGCGAGCTCTTTGGCAATTATCTGGTCACTGGCAGGGCACCGATCTGTAGCTCGGTGTAAACATCCTCAGGAAAATAAGCACAGTTTGCAAATTAAAAAGCAATTGCATTGTCTCGACCCAAGCCAGGAGCCCTTCTGGTATGACTAGGGTCTCACTGGTGGAGCCAGCCAGAGCATCCTTTGGGTCTCTGACATCAGCCCTTCGTCACAAGAGCCTGTTTGCTGGATATTTCTCTTCTGTCTGCAGTATTTCTGTACCTGTCTGGGGGGCATGTTTTATCAGATGTTTTTGTTTTCAAAAAAAGCACAGATTTCACCAGTAAAAGGAAGGCAGGCAGAATAAGGCACAGAAAAGCCAAGGTAGTCTTTTGTGATGCTTTTGAAATCATATATTGTGTTTTCCTAAGCTTTCTGGAAAGGGAAACAATAAGTGAAATGTTCTGGTTGACACACTGCAGATATGGCTTGTTTGCTGGGTTTTTTTTAGCTTTTGGGGTCAGCCTCTATAATACAAAACCTTATTGGTGCTGCTCTTTTCCTCTTGGCTTGTTCTGTCTGTTGTGCCTTACAGCTCTCCCTGCAAGAGGGGAGTTGTTCTCTCTTGTTTGGAGCCAGCTGGGACACACAGAGATTAAGTGACTTGAGGAAGGTTGCAGAAAGCCTGAGCAGAGCTCATGTCTTTGAGTCCTGCAGTTGTGAAAGGCTGGACTTGGCTGCCTCTTTCAGTTGCCTGATTCCCTCAGGACTTGGGAGACTTCATGGGTAGTTCTGGACTATACAACGAAGTGCTGCTCTAAGACTTCTCCACTGGCCTGGTCCATGCATGTGGTGACAGCCCCCTGGGTGTACAGGTGAATCTCCATGTGGGACTGATGCCACCACCTTCCCAGTGAGCTCAGCCACGGGAGGAGCTCCAGGGAGGTGTCTTGTTGGGAGACCAGAACTTCCACAGGAGGCATCAGTCTTGGGCTAATTTTTTGGTGCAGTTTCTCTGCACTGATGAGTATTCCTCCTTTTTTTGATTATTTTAAAGTCGAGTAAAGGACCTGATGCCTTTCAGTCAGGTGCAAGCAGAGGCTGTTTCTTCAGCTAGAAGATCCCTAAAGTTAGGCTGAGGTGAACAGCTCAGGAACTACATTGCTTGGGCTGCCTGTGCTGGAAACAAGCAGCCCTCTGCCCACCTTCCCATCTCCATGAAGGACCTGTTTCAACTCTGCCCAGCCCCTGTCACCTACACTGTGCTCCCTAGGCTGGCCCAGGAGGTGCGTGATCATCGGTGGTTACACCAGGCAAGGATAAGCAGCTTGGCTCTGCTTAAGCTGGGAATCAATAGGGGATTAATTTGTATTAAACACTGCAAAGGGAGGGAGGGTTTGCCCTTCTCCTGAAGGTGGGGTGGCCACGGATGGGGCACAAGAGCCACTGACAAATGCTTTGAACACGTCACCCTCCAGCACTCAGCCAGCAGTGAGCACCAGAAGCTGGTGAGAGGGATGCTGGTGTCTAGGGCGAGCGCTGGAAGCAGTGCCAGCATTGGGCTGCTGCTGTTCTCAGGAGCACAGGGAGGTGCCTGGGCTCCCCTTCACACAGCTGGCCCCCACGGGTGCTCTGCCTCCAGCAGCGCTGGGTGTTTGTGGGGCTTTTTTTTAATTTAAGGGCTTTTAAGGTGATTCCCATCAGTTGCTTTGTCTTTTGATGAAGGAATGAGCCAGATGTATTCCCACTGACACCAGTGTGTTTGCGTGGATGCCGTTGTGATGGCTCATGCTCCTCTTGTGCCAAGGAAGACATCTCCACCGAGCTTGGTGGAGATGTGCCCAGAGACTGGAGTCACCACACTGGCACCTGGTGGGATGCACCCTGCTCCTCTGGAGACAAGTTTGGAAAGCCATTTTCTTGTTTTCCCTCTCCTTAAATTTCATCTTAGGGCCTGTAAAAATGAAAAGAGGAGATGAGAGAGGCCACCACTGGTTAGGCCTGCTGCAAAGGTGCCCAGGAGGTGCAATGATGGACCTGAGTTGTGTGGCCACCCCTGCAGCCTTCCTGGAGGTAGCCAGTCAGGTAGCCAGCCACACGTGGAGAGCTGACTGGGGTTTGCTGTACCAGCCAGAACCATTCTGCTTTACCAGCAGAAGTCACACAGGTGACCTTGGTGGGAACACAGCCTGCCTGGCTGTCTGGATTGGCATTGCTGCTCCTGCCAGTGAGGCTTGGTCCCTGGGGAGCAGCCTCCAAGAAGGCTCTGACACCTGAGACCTGGGGTGTGACAAATGTGCCCTGAATCTGTCCCAGCTCAGTGGGGAGCTGGGAAACAGGGGCAGGGTATTCCCTGCCTCCAGGACAGGGACTGGGGCCATGACACTGGGGCATTGCCTCCAGACCATCTGATGATGTAGGTAGCCAGTAAGGGATTCAGGAAAGGCTGGTTTTTGTGGTTATTATATCCCAAACCATAGTGCATTTAGAAGGAAGTGAGACTATGATGGTTTTTTTTCTTTCTGATGTGTTTTATGCTGATTCTGTGTGTGCAGAGCAGGGCCTGGAACCAGCTGGGTGCTTCTTCTGCTCATATTTCACTTTGGTTTACCTTCTGGGGAGAGGACAGGGAATAAAAATGTTATTCACTTTTCTCTGAAAAACTCTTGACATTTTTCCCATAGCTCTAATACTAGAGCTAACCTTTCACTCGGGGTTTGTTGGAGGAAATTAGTTATACTGTATGTCTTGGTATTATAGTTCTCCTCTCCCCCTGCTTCCTCCCTTTGTGCATGTTATTTCTTCCCACTGTTATTTCCATACCTTCTCTCTCCAGCCAGCCATTACTGATGGGTTTTGATCCATTTAGGCTCAGGCAATGTACTCCCTCCCTCATGCTGCCTCGAGAGTGTCCCAGCCCACTAGATCACATTTTTGAACCAGAGGGTGAGTGGGCACCTTATCCTCCTATTCCCATGTTCAATGCTAAGTGTCAAATGGATCACCTTCCAGTAAGTGTGACACACATTGGAAAAAAGCAGAGCAGAAAGAGGGACCCAACGAGAGCGATGGTGGGATTTGGGTTTGGTTTGTCTAAGGCATGAACTCATTCTGCTTGCCTGAGTTTGATGCTACATCAGGCACCAGCTTGAACCACAGACCTACTGCAGAGACCTACACACGTTTGAGCTCTCTCCCTCCCGTGGCTTTGTACATACATTGTCTCCTGGGGAAATGCTCCATTTTAGGAAGCAACTAGAAATGTTGATAACAAATTATATAAAAATCAATAGGCTCCCTGCTGAAGGGTCTGCCTCCCACGGTGTTGAGCTCCAGGAGGAGGCATCTTCGTGCTCTGTTCCTGCGGCTCCCACCTCAGCACAGTCCTGGTTGACAACAAGTTACCCCGAGAGAAAGGATAACACCCTCTTGTTCCAGTTTATAAGGTAGCAATCAGATCAGGACAGGTTTATGATCCACCTAGCTTATTACTATCTCCATTAGTAGCTGCTAGCAGATGTTGGGAGAGAAGGATTATTACTCTCGCAATGCATACTTAGCTGGCAGATTATTGAAATTTCTTTCTAATCCTAAGCAGTTACTTGGGAGGTATAAATCCTCGAGTGATAGCACTTATATTCCTCTGGACTTTGATCTCAGCTAGCATAACCGATGATACTGTGATTAATCTGATTTCTGTTTCTTAAAAATGTATCATGTCCCTGGTATCTCAAGGCATTGAGTTTTGTAGGTAACTGTGTTTCTCTTCATCAGATCTGGACTTTGAAATAGCCAGGCTCAGAGGTATCTTCTCTCTCACGCGGGGATTTATACCTCTGTGTCCTCTGAAATTCATTTCTTCCTTTAAGGGAATCAAATCCCCTGAATGCTTTCAGTTTGCTGCTGCACAAGTCCCTCCTGTGCTCCCAGCAGCCCCATTCCTCTTCCCTGCCCCACATCTGCCTCGTTCCCCTGCTCGAGGAGGGCACAACCATGCACCCACTCAAGGACCCACTGATTTAGAGGCTTGCTGCTAATGATAGTTTTATTTCCTATCTGAGCACGAATGAACACCTTTGGACCATGGCTTGCACTGAGATGTTTGTGCCTCCATTTCTCCCTCAAATGACTGGGCTTGATTTGGGGCTGCATCAGCATGTGTGAGGGGTCCTAATGGTTTCCCAGAAGTGGTACCTTAGATGTGCTTGCCCTGAACTTCTTCTCTTGTTGTGTTGTTGAATTCCCTGAATGAGCTAAGTCCTTCCAAAGACACCTGCCTGCATATCTAGTCCCACCTGATGTTTTTCCCCTCTGTAAAGGATTGACTTCTTCTCACTGTATATGTATACCTACTTAGGATGTTCCACTACTCTGTCCTAGAGCCAGTATTTTGGTGCCTGTTTGTTGAAAGACATTCTTCACCTTCTGCCCTTTCCCATCTTCTTTTGTTTCTCCTTCTTGGGACTGACCAGGCTCAACTGAAATCTGTCACACAGAGGGCTGGGATTAAGATTGGTTTGTTTTTCAGGAGGCCAAGTGGCCTCAGCAGCTGAGCAGGACTTTATAAAGCCATGAGGATCTCCATCCAAGGAGCTGAACCAATATGCTTTTAAAGGTCCTTGGAAGAAAAACTTTGCCGTGGGTTTTCTCAAGTCAAATCTTCACTCTCCCCTACACTCAGGTTTGGGTTTTTTCCCTCTCCTCCCACGTGAACAACAGAAAATTAGGACATTATGGGAAAGGCTGATAGGGATGGCAGTGGTTCTACTAGACTGCAGGCTTGGCATGTCTCAGACCTGCCGAGGTGTTTGAAGGGAAGACAAACACTGATCTCATAGAGCCTCATGCAGACACAGTGGTGTAACCCTGGCTCCCTCCTCGGCACCGGCTGGCGCTGGCGCGGGGTCCCGTGCCTGGCACTGTGCTTCCAGAGGGATACAAAAGGATACCCAGAAGGGCCAAAAAGAGGATTGGAAAGCAAGGGCCCATTTGCAGATATTACAAGCAGATTTTGTTGGGGTTTTTTGTTTTTTTTTTTTTTTTGGTTTTGTTTTCTGGAAGTTGGGGTTTTTTTTTTTTTTTTTTTTTTCTGGAGAAGATGGAGGCAAAACATGACAAAAGCCTTCTAATATGTAAAAGGCCACTCTTTCTGGGATAGAGGCAGTGATGAACCCCTCCTCCTTTTCTACACTTGTAACATTTTTAAATCCTTTGGTGTCTTTCCCTGTGATCATCCCCTTTGCTGGAGTGTCCCCCTGCCCCTGTGCAGTGTGAACCAGCTTTACCTCTGCCCCACACCATTCTCCATCATTCTGGAGCCTCTGGCTGCAGGAGCCGTGTGATGCACAGAGAAGCTCAGCTCAGAGATCCCAAAGATTGAGCAACCTGGACTCAAACACCAGATCAGACTGTGTTTACCCTGTATCTCATGGTTTTGAAGATCATCCTCTAGCTAGATGAGAGGAGCATGAAGGGCTGTGTGGTTTGTATTGCAAGGGTTGGCTCGTGCTTCCTGTGGTCACTCTGATGGCAGCCCAGCAGTGGTGTGGTTTGGTGGATCTTGGCTTGCTCTGGGTTTCAGTATCAGTGCCACGCTGGTCACACCAAGATGCTGCCCTCTAAGCCAAGGATGTCTCCAAGGCTCCTCTTGAGGAGCAGCAGCTCACAGCAGCCACTGCTCATCCATGTGCTTCAACCCTAACAAGGGGTATGCACATGTTCTTATGGACAGTGTTGAGTGACCACCTCCATGCTTCTTACCCTGCTGTAAAAACTTGGAAAGCTGGTGATATCTTGAGCTAGTGATTTTTTCTGATGCCAGCATTTTAGGTGTTTGTGCACTGAATGACAAACAAACAAGCCTCCCCTACAGGTGGTTCAGCAGGGACAGCAATAGTACCTGCAGTGGTCAGGTGGGATCCAAATGCTTTCCTTTTGCTCACCACTGCCCAGCTCAGCCTTCAGCAGGGACACATCTTTGCAGCACTTATTTATATATTTTCCCTCCCCTTGCTCTTGAGAGAAATCAATTCCATTCCCCAAACAATGGCAAAGGCCTTGAGGAGATATTGATCTGTGGCAGAGCTGGAGAAGGGAACATTTGTGACACAGAGATGCTCTTTTGTAAGTAAAAGATAATTACCAGATCATGGGGACACTTGCTGAATAGGATGACATTAAAGAGGCATCAGGGTGAAGGGCACCAGGGCCTTGGAATGAAGCACTGGAATAGTGCTGTCCTCCCCGGCAGCTCCAGCTCCTCCTCCCCACTTCCCTCTCCTGTTTCACCTGCTCCCCCACACCCATCCCCTCCTTTTGTCCCCCTACTCTACCTTCATCTCTCTGTCCTTTCCCCTCAATTCCTGATTGTCCTGCCTCACCCAAATAAATACCAGGTAACACTGCTCACTGCAGCCCCTCCTCACCAGCTGGGGCTCTCAGCTGCGCCAGGGATACACGCAGAGCCAGTGGGTTCCTGTCCCCCAAACCAGGGCAGCAGAAGGAGCTGTTCTCCTTGCCTTGGTTTTGCTGGTACTTCCTAAACCCTGATTTATTTATTTTGGACCTCTGCAGCAGCATTGAGCTCTGTAGTAAAGAGTGCTGTGTGATTTTAGTAGTTTTGAGGTAATCGGGGTTGGATGGGGCAGGGGATGTCCCCTGCTTTGAACTTTCAGCAAGCAGGACTGGGATAGGGGCAACAGCTACAGGATCCAGGGCCCATATCCTGGTTTATGCTGGCTCAGGAGCCAATGGTGGACTCTCATCATGTTGTTAGTAACATGTGTGCTTGGACCACTCGACTGCTGGTGGTGTGGGGGCCTGGCATAGCCATGACAATGCTGTAGCTGCGTGAGTGAGAGCACAAGCAGGGCTGGGAGTGCTAAGAGGGTCAATAACTCCTAGAGCAAGGCCAGACCTGGAAAAGGGATGCTTGGAAGCCTTGTCTCCATCTGTGCTGCTCCTGGGACCTCATGGGTGGCTTTCCCCTCTGGAGCAATGCCTGCTGCTGCCATGATGGATGATCCAGTTTGGATCATGGAAGAGTCACAGTGGATTTGTTACCTTGGCTCTCCAAGGCATTGCTGTCGACCACCAGCTCCTGGCTGCACAGTTCCAGAGCAGCAAGGGCCTTGACACAAGATGTGTTCCCAGGTAGCACGTTATTGGACAGCTCTTCTGCCTGAACTTGGTGTTGTGGGCACTCGAAGCCACCCAGGGATTTTCAGTCACAGGGCTGGATGATGACGATTCACTGATGACTGGAAGAGCCACTGCCAACTGCATCTCATGAACTGGCACAGCTTATTGTATGAAAAAGCAACCCACGACTTAAACTACTATGTCATAAAATGTCCCTATTTATTTACATTGACACTTGTTCTATTCTCTTAATTACTTGCTGATGCACTGCAAATGGATTATGGTGCATTTTGCAAGATTATTGGATCCCTTGTAAGAAGAATGACCCTTGGACCATGGGCTCTGCAGGTCCAGGAGGGAGCATAGAGGCTCGTGTCCCTTTGTGTGGTCCCATCAGCCTTCACTGACTTACCAGGTCTCACCAGATGGCTCATAATGTCTGCCACCACACCCCAAACACCAGCGAGGTCTGTGCTCCTAAAAAACCCGGAGAGGAACAGTCACTGCCTGCATATCAGTGTGGGCAAGTGAGGCTGGGGCCCTTCAGCCCCATGCCCTGGCTCTGGAGCTTTCTTTTGACTGCAGCATGTTTCCAAACTCACCTCTTCAGCACTTTGGTTCCTCTAATGCCTCCTGGCTGGTGTTAACATGCTGTTGAAAATAACCAAGTGCTTTCCCTTCCTCCAGAGGTGAAAGGGCTCTGGTGTCTGAGGTTGTGAGCTGATAAGGGGCAGCAGCTACCTCCAGTCCTCCCCTTGCCTTTGTCTGGCGTGACACTGGCACCTCTGGCTGGAGCTGCTGCTGTCATCACTGCCTGGTTCCTGCTGCTCCCATGCAGCACCTTTGGATGCTGTCAGCGAGGTGCAGGGCTGAGCAGGGTGCTGGAGCACAGGCTGTGATTTCCATGCCTCTGTCAGCTGCCGGCTCCCTGGAGCAGCCCCGTGGTGCCCTGGTGCTGTTCAGTGTCTCAGAGTTATTCCCTGCCATCACGAGGCCAGAGCCGGCTTCACAGCCTGACCAGCACTGGGCAAAGACACCAGAGTAGGGCACTTTGTGCCTTTAAAATAACAAATAATAGTAACTCTAAAAAGCCCATTACCATTATTGACTAAAATGCCAACAATTTATTAAAAAAAACCCACCTCTTTTAAATATTGTTGCTGCATTTCCAGCTGTTCAAATCTCCTGTATTTAGTTATCGTAACAACAAAAGTGCTGCATCTGATTCGAGCAGCGGGGAGGCAGCACCATTATTCGGAAGGATTTTAAGCGTTTGGGTTTCCTTCCTCGCAGTGGTGCTCTCTTGCCCATTAGCAGCCCCTTTGTTGCCTTGGCACCTCTGGCCGGGGTGGCGGAGGGCCCCGCTTAGCAACGTGGCGGTGCCAGGGGCTCGGGGGGATGCCAGGGAGCCAGGCATGGCAGGCAGCTGCCAAAAGCAGGGCAGGGAAGCTCTGCGGCTTCAACGGGGAGGTCTTGCACTGCACAGTTGGGGAGGAGAAAGAAAGCAGAGTGAGCAAGAGCCAGGCGGCTGCTGCTGCTGTAGGAAGGACAGGGCTGACTAGGACTGGGTGCTGGAGGCAGGGGATGCTGGAGGCAGGGGGTGTTGAGGGCAGGGGATGCTGGAGGCAGGAGGTGCTGGAGGCAGGGTCTAGCAGGGCAGAGGGTGTTTGGGGCAGGGGATGTTGAGGGCAGGGATGCTGGAGGCAGGGGATGCTGAAGGCACGGTCTGGCAGGGCAGGAGTGGGTAGTATTGTGTCAGCAGTTTGGACAGGTCGTGGAATGGTTTAGGTTGGAAATGAGTTCTAAGATCACAGAGTCAGAACTGTAACCCAGCACCACTGTGTTCACCACTAAACCATGTCCCCACGTGCCGCATCTACACATCTTTTATATCCCTTCAGGGATGGTGACTCAACACGTTCCTGGGCAGCCTGATCCAATGTTTGACAGATGTTTTGGTGAAGAAGTTTTTCCTAACATCAAATCTAAACCTCCCCTGGCACAACTAGAGGCCAGTTTCCTCTTGTCCTGTTGCTTGTTCCTTGGGAGATGAGATCAGACACCGGCAGCTCCCTTAGCCACTCCTCATCAGACTTGTGCTCCAGCCCCTTCACAAGCTCCATTCCCTTTCCTGGACATACTCCAGACCCTCAATGTCTTCCTTGTCATGAGGGACCTAAAACTGCACTCAGGATTTGAGGTGTGGCCTCATCCAGTACAGGGGAATGGTCACTGCCTGGCCACACTGTTGCTGATCCAAGCCAGAATGCCACTGACCTTCCTGCCCACCAACACCAGCTCACGTTTAGGCACTGCTGACCACCACCTCCAGGTCCTCTTCCACTGGGCAGCTTTCGAGCCACTGCCTGACCTGACCACAGCAAGGCTGCATGCACAGGGTGAGCATCCTGGAGGTAGGATCCCTGTGCTGGCTGCTTGAGCTGGATGAATGATGTCACAAAGGGGGCATGAAGTCCTGTCTCTTGCTCCTGCCTTGCTAACTAAAGGTCCCTGTTGCAGGTGGCTGTGGGGTGCAGCTGAGTAACAAGGGATGGGGCCTGGCAGCCTTCCTGCAGCAGTGTGTTGAGGGCAGCCCAGTCATGGGATCAGTTGTTCATGTAGGTGAGACTGATTGCTGAGCACTTGGTTTTTTCACCCCAAATTTGTGAGGATGGAGGGCAGAGGCATCTTATCTCAGAGACTGCAGCACGTGCTGGGGTGGCTGGAAAAGCAGGAGCAGGCTGAGGACAAGAACGTGGCAGATCTCCTTCCTGTAAAAAGTGCTATTTTGGTACCATCTCCCCAAGGTGGGGAGGGTTGGCTGAGATATGCAAAGGCTCTCAGCAACATCTTGAATGGCCTTGAAGAGCCAGGTGGAGACAAACTGCGACAGCGCAGCCTCTGGGGACTGCGGGAGCTGCTGAGCCTGGTGGGAAGGACCAGCAGTGTGCATGTGTCTGTGGGACAACTGACACGGACAGGGCCCAGGGAGGAGGTGGCAGGAGGTGCAGGTCCAAGTGGCACAAGGTCACGGTGCTGCTGGCCAAGCAGAGGGTAAGGCTGGCCCCTCGAACGTCGCGCTTCGGGTGCTGGGCCACACGAAAGCTTTGTCAACAGGAGTGACCCTACAGGGGTGACCCTACAGGAGTGACCATACTGTCCCTGGGCTCCCACCGTGGTGTGTTCCCCAAAAGGTTACTTCCAACCAGAGGCACATCTTGGGTAATGAGATGCAAATTGATAGCAAGACAATAAGACTGTCTTGTGAGCCCTTCAACGGGGGCCAGTGTTTAAAAGTCAGCCTGATTGCCTTGCTGGCAATTTGCATAGCATTAACCAGAGACATTTTCTTTTTAAACTTGAACTTTTTTTTTTTTCCTAGAGGTCACCTCAAAGTAATTACAGCTCTGGAGTCGCTTCATGAAAGAGAGCTCTGTGGTTGTGGTGGCAGGGTTGGAGTGTGAGGTGGGGACTTGGTGTGGGGAGACCTGTCCATAGAAACCTGGGTGTGTTTTAGTGTGTGCACTGGGTTAGTGCAGTAGGAGAGACCCACTGGGTACATGTGTGTGCTGAGCACTGTGTCTGCCATGGGAAATAGCCATAGCAGCAGGGCCCAAGTCCCAGAGTGTGAAAGGGATTTATCCCCTCTGTTGGTTATCTCCAGCCCAGGCACAACATCATCCTGGGTCCCACCTGCTTTGCTGAGCTGGAATGAGTTGGAGTGATCCCACTGCCTGCTTGGGATGCTGCAATGAAGTTTAGGAAAGCCAGGCCCTGGGGTGTTTGCACCTTCTCCTTCTCCACAGTTTAGTTCAAGCAGGGATTTCAAAGTTATTTCTTTGAAGTCATTGTAAAAGTAACTGAGGACCTCAACCACGGAGTTCTGCAGGAGGTCGTATGAGGCTGCTGGGGGCACGGTGTGGTGGCTGCTCTGCTCTCACCTGGGCCATTTGCTTTGACAATTGAATTCTTTGTATTCAAAGTGGGAAGGTGTCCCTTAGTCTTGCAGTTGGACAAGATGTTTACCACGGGTCACATCCACCTGAGCTATGCTGTTGGACCCTACTCCATTCTACTTTTTAGCAGATTAATAGCTTAGCACAGATCTTTGCTAACCCATTTGGTTTGGCCAGGGTGAGAACTAGTGCTTTCACTGGCAGCTCTGCCAGCACTCCTGAGGAACAGCCTGCAGCAATGACCAGCTTGGAGGGAGATGGGGATGCCCTCTCTCCCCCAACAAAGTGGTTGCCCAGCCTGTGAGCAGGCAAGAGGCTCTTCAGAGGTTCAGCCAAGGTGTTGCAAACGCATGGTTAGCCAGTGCTCTGAAGGAGCACCTGTTATTGAGGCTTTCTTCAAGACAGGAAGCACGTCCTCTGTGTTCAGTGACCGTGGGTGGACACGGGATGGCCACTCCAGATGGTGTCTGTCTGCTGTGATGTTCCCTGGATGGGGTTTGCCACCGGTGGTGCCGCGGTGTGAGCGGGCCCTGCAAGGCAGCACATCCTGCCGTGGGAGGCAGCGAGTCGGTGCAGTGATGGGTTTGAAGAGCCAGCTGGACAGTTTTATCATCATTAATATCATTTGTAGTTATGCAGGCGGTGGCTATGATACAAATAATTAAATCTCATGCTTCACAGCATCAGCTGATCACTTGCTGCAGTCAGGAGTGAATCTCCTATGCAGAGCACATGTGACTGGTTAGCTCTGTTAGAGGGGTTGGTTCACATCTCCTTCCTCTGTCTTGTTCCTCAGTTTCCTTCCTCCTTGCTGCAGCTGTGAAGCTCAGCACCAGGCCATCCCTTTCTCCTCCTTCACAAAAGCCCTGTTATTGTAGGATGCTGGAGATTCTCAGAGGAGATGGCATCCCTGCTCCCACTGCCTGGTCTGCAGGTAAATCTGTCTCCTGGAGACATCCCCCGCTCCTGCCCAGAGGTTTCAGACCATGTGCTTGTTTGTCTGCCACCTTCTGGCAGTGCTTAGATCCTGAATCCTTGGGATCTTTCTCTCTGGACTGCCACAAAGCACTCATCATCTCCTACCAAGCTGGTGTGTGACCATGACTTCATCTCACAAAGTTCTTCAGCCTCCTCCTCATTGCCTAGAGAGGCTCCATCTTCTAGGCTGAAGCCAGCTGAAGACACACCCATCATCTCCTTTCTCTGTGGCATCCTTTTATCCTGTTTTATAGTGGATTATTGGAGATGTTTGGCCCAAAAACTGAGTTCCCAACACTCCTCTGGGTTTGTCAGTGCTCTGGCACCCATGTCTTCTCCATTCCTCAAGCAGCCTCTTTCCAGGACAACATCCTGGCCAAGCCTGGAAGGATGAGGATCAGCAGTATGATGGCACCAGCTTATTCCAGTGCTGGTTTAGCAGGTCACTGTGGCACTGCCCTTCTTAGCTGGGAACAGCAGAGCTGCTGCTGTGACTCTCTGCCTCATCAAGGGAATCAGAGTGGGAAAACTGAACAGAGAATATTTTTATATTTTTCCTTCTTTTTTTTTCTCTTTCCCTCTTTTTTTTCCATTCCTAAAGATTGAGTATAATCAGAGCTAATCAGAAAATTATGAGCTGTCTGATTGCTGATTAGATTCCTAATGTTAATATAGTCAAGAAGCCTCTCTTAGTGCTGTATTTTAAGAGAAGTGTAAAAATAACATCTTAGAAGGAGCAAGGCAGAGCTGCTGGAGCAGCAGGGAACCCAGTGCTGGCAAAGGAGAGCAGGGTTGCACCGCTGGCAGGTATTGAGGCCACCAGAGAGGGAAGGGACAGGAGCTACCCAAGCTATAAGGTGTGTTGGCTTTGACGGGGCTGCAGAGCCTGAGAGCCAGAGCATAAAATGAGCTCTTCCCACAGGTTAGTCCTTGTGCAGAGCCAGGCCTAGGAATTTTGCTGCCGTGCTTCGGAAGCAGGCATGCTGCTTGTTTACTCATTTTCCTTCCCCACAAAGAGAATTTTCACAGATAATTTAGTTCATGCATCTCCTAGCATCATGGCCCACTTCACCTGCTGCTGCAGGCAAGGGGCAGCCTCGGGTGATGGGGAAAGGGAGTCTGGGATGTGCCCAGCGCTACTGAGTGGGATCTGCAAAGACTGAACAGGCTGGAACAGCCCTTGGCCAAAAGGCAGGGTTGAGAAACCCTCAGGGATGCTGGTGAGCACAGAAAGGCTGCTCCCATGGATGCTGGTGGGAACTGAAGAAAATCATTGTTTGCTTATGCTTTGCTGAGCCATTGCAAAAATCCTTAGAGCCTCCCAGAAGCAGAATTGGAGTCAGATGCTGCATGGTGGTGGCCTGGGTTTGAGGGTTTGCCCTTTTTCCCTGTTGCAGCACTGAGGATCCATCCACAGGGTCCTCAGCATGGGGCTGGTGCCTCGGACGGTGCAGTGATGCTGCCAAGCCTTTGCCCAGCCGGCTCCACACGGCACTCACTCCGGGGCTGAACGGCAGGGATGATGTTCTGCCACACTTATGTTCCCATTAATAAGCTCCTCGCCATTCACCGTGGGTTTTACTTGGATTCATCCCGATGGCAGCGCCATATAATGGACTATATACAGTAATTGTCCCCCATTGTCACCACTTAATAACTTGGTACGATGTTATCGGGGTCATTCGCAATTTTTTTTTTTTTTTTGCAGACTTTGATGAATAATATTTTGTTCCTAGTGAATCCAAAAAAAAATGAGGAAATGGTGAAAGGAGGCCGAAGTTAGACAGAAGTCTGCTCTAATTGCAGATTGGGCTTAATAATACAAATGTCCTTAGCGGCATCTGGGCTGCTTTTGTCTCTGAGTCTCTGGGAACAGTCCGCTGGGCCAGCCAGGAAGGAGCTGCTATTAAATACCATTTATTCTTTAAAACATCTTGATCAGCAGGAATTGGCTCTGTGCTTGGAGAATTCATTTTGCTTTGCTTGCTCTAGACGAGCCCAAGCTCAGAAACAGCAAATGGAACTCGTGTTCATTTCCACGGACAGGGATAAGAGGGGATATCCATGGGGTGGTGTTCATGGGGTGGGTGCAAGAGCCATGGGATTGCCATCATGGTGAAAGGGAGAGTGCAAATGCTGGTGGTTCTGCTGTGCATGGCTCAGGCATGGCAACAGCCTCAACATCTACCTAAATATTTGGGGGGAACTTTGGGGCCAAGGTGGAGCAGCTGCAGGTAGATCTGTGCTGGAGCTCAGACAAGCATCTTCTCCCCATTTGAGCTCACTGGCTGCCTCTCCAGGTTAGATGGGCAACATCCCACCAAATACCTGTGGCTCTCAAGTATTTGTCAGCTTCTCAAAATGCTCATGGTTCCTGATTCCATGTCTGGCAGGAAAAGGAAAAATCCAGAAGAGAGTATGCCCTGAATTCTGTGAAAAGGAGGGTGTGGACTTGGATGCCTGGGCTGGAGCACCCTGGGTGGGAGGGAGGGGAGGGCTCCCCGACATCCACAAGGCAGCAGGTAGGGACCTAAATGAGTTTTTCCCTGTAACACATGTCCTGACCTTTTTTTAAAAATGAAATCTATTTTATTAATTTTTTCATTTTATCAAATCTGTCCATGAAACATTAAAGATATGACTGTGGAAAAGGTCAAGAAACGTGTAGTTGTTGAAAACTTGTTCCAGTTGATGGCTTTTCCCTCAGGGAAGCTCTTCCACGCTTTCTCCTCCCCCACCTCGGTCTTTAAAACAAAAAGTGTCAAGTTGCCTTGAATTTTGGGTTTAAGAGAAACAGTGAAACATGTTCCTGGAGCAGGACAGAGGGAAGGGCACTGCAGGCTCCCAGCAGTGATGCTGCCCTTGAGGAGTGTTGCCGGCCCAGCGTTGCCACAAGGAAGATCTGAGCTGGAAAGGATTTCTCCCCACAAACACAGACCCCAAGGAAGGGTTGTGGGGTATCCAGCTATGCTGGAGCCATGTGCCCAAGGGAAGGGAGAGGCTCCTCATGGGGCTGATTCTGCAGTGAGGACATAGACAGAATTAATAAAGGCAAAGCCCAAGAAATGAGTGTAGTGGTAAGTTGTCCTGGTTTGGGGCCATGAGCTTTGAGTCCCTCTCCTTAACTTGGGTGGCTCTTTATTTGCCGTGAGAATGGAAGGCAGTCAAAGCTGTTGAAGGAGAGGGAGGGGAGCTGAGGCAGCTCCGTGGAAGTGCCAGGGGTAGATGGATGAGTGTTGGGATCACTGTGAGCTGTCTCGTTGGGAAAAACTTTTTGGTGACCTGCTGAGCTTGCTCACTTCCACCTTCCTGGAACTCCCCCACCCCACCTGGAGCTTCAAGGGCTTCATTGCTGTATTTCTGAAAGTTTGAGCAAAGCTGGTTCCAACTACAGTGCATGTTTTTAGAGCAAAGCACCACTAGGAAGACCTTTACCTGACTCTTTGCACTGCAGTTGCTTTCCTTTGGTGTTTTAAACTGACAGTGTAAACTTCTCTGGTTGCACTTCTGTTGCTGTGACAGTGGGGTCCTGAGTTACTGCTCAGTGTGTCCGACCCCTCTCAGGCTGTGGGAGGGTGGCTGGTGGCACTGGGGGACACGACAAAGATGCCACACGTGTCTCTCCAAAGGGTTTCAAGTGAGGAAGTTTTGGGGGCTTCTCTTGGGGCTTGCTGGGGTCATGGGGTAGTGATATTTAGGGGAGTCCTTGGGGGAATTTCTGCATGAAAGTCTGCCTGACCCTAAAAACTCAGTAAGGGAGGAGCTCTGGCTGTGCCGTGATGGCGCCGCATGGAAATCCCCGCGCGGCAGCAGATAATAAACGAGGTGCTTTTTAAAGCTCGCACATCACAGCACAGCAAGAGGTGATGCCTTAAAATAAATCGATTTAAGTGGTTTCCAGTGCAAACTTTCAACAGCATCCTCTTGAATGAAAGGCAGAGAGCTAAAGGGGAGGATTTCAAAGGCACGAAAGGCCTCACCCTCGAGGAGCAGGGAGGTGGGGGCCCGCTGGGATGTGGGCTGCATTTTGGGTTTTCAGGGATGCCCCCCTGCAGGAGTTTCTCTGTTGTCGGCACCATGCAGAGCACCACAGGGAAGGGGGAGCCACTCCTTGAACTTTTTCTCATCTTCACATGGGACTTATTTCTCCAAAATAAGGGAGGATAATGATAAGGAAGGATTTATTTTTCTTCTTTGAAGACTGGCTGCTGAGACCTGGCCAGGTAAATTCCTCCTCCTCCTGCCCAAGTGAGAAGCTGTATCACTTCCTTTTTTTTTCCCCCCCCTCTATTTTAAAAAAATCCCTTTCCTCCAAGCTCTAAGTAAAATTGATTTTTAAGTGAAACTATCTCTTATAATTGCTGCTGAAACGCCTTGTGGTTATTGTAATGGATTTTGAACTGTAACAAGTCCTTCTTGATGATCGTAACAGGAGCTCCACAGGTTATTTGAGTGTGTCTTAGAGACAGCCACTGGGTTGAATGTTTGGAGGTTATCTGGGAGGAGACTGGGCTGGAGCAACTGGAGCACTCACTAAGGTACTTGCTGACCCTCTCAACACTGCAGAAGCTGAGTCTGCCCTGGGACCTTGTGCCATAAGGTGCCATGTCCCAAACCTCTCAGTGGGAGCAACGTCCCTCCAGTCTGCCCCACTGCTCACCCATTCCATGGGAGCCACAGCACGCTGGTACAGGGGGAAGAGGAGCTGGAAGAAGGCCAGAGCAGCACCATCTCCTCCTCCCCAGCCTGGTCAATTGCCTGCTGTCACATTTCCCCAGCTCGGACCTTCCAGCAAATGCATCTTGACCTGAATTATTTCTGGTCATCTGAAACCTTATTGTGCACCAAGCAGCTGCTTGTCACCCAGCAGGAGAGTCCCCAAGCCCTTCCTGGGCTCTGGCAGACCTGCTGCACTGTGCCAACATGTCATGTTTGTGCCCAGTAACTCACCTGCCCTGTCTCTGCCGTGCCGCTGTCTCCAAGCACACGGCAGGACCCTGGTTTAGCTGTCCCCAAAGCAGCTGATGACAAGAGCCATGAGTAGTGACATTTGCCAGGCTTGTAGCTCTGGTGTGTGTGCCTGGCAGCCTGCCCAGGCTCGTGGTGCTGCACTTACCAAGGGGTTCGGACTGGGATGGGCAACCCTGACTCTGCTGGAACATGTCTGTCCCAACCACAACTGAAGAACAACAGTGGAGCCACATTTCTCGGGTGGTTTGTATCCATCACCCCTCTGGGATGCTGCTGGCATGCCCCAGCCACTCAGCATCTCCTGTGAGGCAGCTGTCAATATTCCAGCTTTGTCCCAAGGCAGACTTCCTTCCTTGCAGGCCAGGGTTTTGTTTAGGCAATATAAGACCAGTTAGACCTTAACTGGTCTGACTACTTTGGGAGTGATAAGAACTTCCATCAGGAATAGACTGAGCTTTCTCCACCCTGCTCATCTTGTGAGCTGATGCTCCAGAAGAGGGCAAGAGGTGTGAAATTAGCACAATTTAAAACTTCTGGGCATGGACCGCATGGAAAGCTGTGCTGCCACAGGGCAGCAGAGTGCTCCTGCTTGGCTCTTCCTCTGGATGAATATTGGGATCTCAGAGCAGAGGTCTCTGCTTTCCTCTCCATCAACTACAGAAGATGCAGAAGGCTACCATGGCTTCAAGTAGTGTAGCAAAGGGGATGGAGGAAAGTGGTTTTTGTCAGATCCTGAGAGGGGAGGCAAGTGTGCCTTGTTTGGCTTCCCAAGGGACCTCCTACATCCCAAATCCAGGCAGGAGCACATTCCAGCAGGACTTGAGCATGATGGCATTTAGCCAGTACAGTTTAAAGTAATCTCTAATGTAGGAACAAAGTTTACTGCCATACATCCAGGGTGAAAGGCAGGAGGATGCAGGAAGCAGCAGTGCTGGTGTGGATGGACACTCCTGCTGGGGAAGGGGGTGGTGAGAGAGGCCAAGACTGCCTGCACCTGTTTGTGCATGGCCCCTTCTCTCCATCCTGCATCCCACAGCTCTGTCTCCATGCTGGAGGAGGTGGGGACAGCTCCTGCATGGTGGTGCATGCCCTTCCTCCCCAGAGGGATGGGGCGGTGGTTATTTGGCATTGACTTGGTTGAAACAGGGACTGAGCAGCTGAGCTGAGGTTTTGCTATTGCTGGTCCCTTGGGGCAGGTGTCCCCATGGGTTTACAGGGCACAGTGCCCCTGCCCTTCTCCTCCCCTCCTGGGGAGCAGTTGGGGTGATGGGGACCAGGGGCAGAGCCGCCCGTCTATGCTTTTGGAAAGCAAGTGTCCATCCTCATGGAGGGCAGGGGAAGGGTGACAGAGAGAGGCTTTTCTCCAAGGGAAGAAGAGCTGCGGAGAGCACCAGGCACGGCTCATACCGCAGGACGTCTGGTTCCCTGCACTGTCCTTTTGCCCTTGGTGCTTTGCTGTTTGTGAGAAGTTAAGCTCTTCTGGAGGCCCGAGTGATATTTTGGGGTAGGAGAAACACCCTGAGAAACAGTGCCATCCCTTTCTTCCCCCCATCTGCAAACACATGGGTACCTCTCCTCTAGGGATGTTTCAATCCTCCCCTCCATATGATTGTTAGGATGGTGATGGTGGTTTTTTTATTGGTAAAAAATGTGGCTCTGGAGAAGGAACAGGGAGAAGTGCTGGCAAGGGAACGAGAGCCATGCACTGCCAGCCGACAGAGCCATGAGTTAGTGAGGTGGTCAGTAAAACGATGGAAGTTGTGGCTCTGGAGCTCACCCCAGGCCCTCAGGCCACTGCCACTGCCCTGTGTGGGGTCTGAAGAAGCTCTGGCTCTGGTTTAGCTCCAGGTTAGCACTTGTGACCCTCAGTGCTGGCAGGGCTGACTCTGCCGAGGTGTCCCCGCTCACTGCCGTGCCAGACCCCAGCAGTGAGCACCAGCTGGTACAGCACCGGGGTCTGGAAGCCCTTGGAGGATTTACCACCTGCTCTTTGCTAGTCACTTGGGCTTTATTTGCCCTCCCATGAGCAGGAGAACATGAGCAGCCAATGCTGGCTCCAGCTCCATCCTCCCTCATGCACAGGCTGGATCCAGGCACAAGAGGAAGAGAGATGAGCTCTATCTACCCCTTTCCTTCCGCACAGCCAAGGGAATTATTGACAAACAAGTTAGTGCTTTGAAAGAAAAATGCTGCAGCATATTTGAAGCTGCCTCCTTGATCAATACCCAGCCGTGGCTGAGCCTGCTGCCGACTGGATTTTGGATGACAGCTGGAGGGGTAATAAGAGCCCTGGGATCAACTGTCTCGGAGATTATTACAGGATGAGATGCTTCACTGCTTTACAGTGTTTACTCAAGATTTATATTCCCCGTGTGTATAGAAGGGGGTTGTCGTCTTCAGTCGCCGGCTGATCATTTTTTGACGGTGGTGTGTGTGCTGTCCGTAGGGTTTGCTGAATTCTGTGAATGGGGCGAGGATAGGCTGGGGGTGAGAGAGCGAGCTGAGGTGGAGGCACCCTGGGGCTGGTGGCAGGAGGTGGGACCATGAGAAGGGGCCCTCTGTCCCGTTGCATTCAGGCAGAAAGGACTGAGGTGTATGAAACATGTGGAATGGGTTTTCCCCTGTTCATATGCTCTGCAGTGCCAGGTGCAGTGTCAGGTTGCCCTGTCCATAGAGGAGGGGTTGGTGCCAAAGGAGAGGGCTTGTGCCATCATCAGTTCTTCATTGCGGAGGAGGAAGAGCTGCAAAATCAACTCCTGGGCGATGTTCCTGCCTGGAGCTTGGGTTCCTTGGCTTTGTCATGTGTGTTTGGTTTTCACCTTCTCCCCTTAACCTTTCACCAGCATTTTCTTGCTGTGAGAGGAGGGCTGGATGGTCTGGTGCTCATGCCACTCTCCAGCCTGGTAGCACAGGGCTGTTTGAATCTCCAGCAAAGATCTGCCCTTCCAGCTGTGTGCTCAGGTGCAGGAGGTTAACACACTTCACAGCGCCGGGGAAGGCGCTGAGATGAGGGTGATAACAGTCTCACGGAGGGAGTTAAATGAAGGCTTAGCAGGAGCAGCTCTCCCTCTCAGCAAATATCCCTGGGCACACACAGCTGCTGCATGACAGGCCATTGCTGGCCCCTTCCAAACCAGCTGCAGGGAGAAGCTGGGAACCTTATCCCAGGCTCCCCAAGGAACATCCCCCAGCATTGACACAGGCATGGGGGGCCTCTGTGGAGTCTTGGGACACAGGGATGGCATAGCTGCCTTTACACGGGGCTGCTTGGTCTCCTCTTGCAGAGTGTTTGCCATAATCCCGTTTTATAAATCCAACCTTGACCTTTGGTCTCCCTGTGCCACTCTGGGCTCTGCTCCACTGCCTCCCAAGTTAAACCCACTGATCTGCCTGTGGCAGGAGCAGCCAGGGCATGCTTACTGCCATAGGGGGCCTGGGAGGAGAGATTTAGCACATCACTGGACCAGTTTCCCTTGGAAAGACTGTGTAAAAACCTTGGAGCAATGAAGGAGAGCCCCCGCTGTGATGAGGGAGAAGGGGTGGCAAGGGGGAGGTGAGCATCACCCCCCTGTGTGCTGGCTCCTCAAGCAGTGGGGATGCCAACAGCAGGGACAGTCCCCTCTGACTAGGGAGGACGTTGTGGTCCCTGCCTGTGCCAGCCCCACTGCTTTTCCTACCACCACCCTCCCAGCAGCTTCAGGGCATCAGACCAACTGCCCCCAAAAGGTGCTGCTGTGGGTGAGCCGAGCTCAGGGAGGGGTGGGTGAGTGTGTGGGGGATTGGGCTGAGAAGTGAGGTCCTGCAGCAAAGCAGGGGAAAAGCAGCAGCTGTGTGTCTGGAGGTGCCATCCTCTGGAAAGTTCACCCACCTTGCCCCCCCTTTCCTTTCCTGCACAGCTTTTGGGAGGGAGGGCATGCACCCAGCCGTGCCACCTTTGCTGCCTCCTGCCCATCCCGAGTCCATGGTGTCCCTGAGGCTCCTTAATCCCAAGCAAGTCTGTGTGCTGAGCAGGGAGCTCCTGCTGGATCTGCCTGGTGAGCAGTGAGGCAGAGGGGAGCACCACATGGAATACAAACGAGGCCAGGGCACGATAAAGCCCACACAGCACCTTCCCCCTCACAGACTCTGCCGTCGAGATCTCCAGACACCAATCCCTTGCAAATCTCCTGCTGGCCTTTCATGACCTTCAGAGTCGTTTCAGTTCAGTGTTTTCAGCCGCTAAATCTCCTGTCCTTAGCCCTGGGTGACTTCTGGGGAAAGAACTGTGCTCTTTAAAGTGCCAGGGCAGTCCCTGCACCACAGCCTCCCGGAAATTCGCAGGTATTTCTTACCTGTGCTTTATTTTTGGTAATTCCTCTAATTTTATTTGCTGTTGGAGCCATACAGCTGACAACCCCTGGGAGGTTTTGGTGGTTGCCATGTACTCCACTAGGCTCTCTGGTGCACTGCCTGCATCTTGGGCATCTCACAGTCCCTGCACACAGTGCACCTTGAGCTGGACTGATTGATCTGTAACACTTGAAAAATAATGGTTTAATCGTTATTAAGGATTAGAAATAATCCTTGAGCTGTATCGATCACAATAACGTTATTCATGATGAACTCATTTGGCATTAATGGGGACATCCTGCAGCAGTGTGTGGCTCCAGGCAGACCCCTCACCTTCCCTGGGGAGATTTCAGGGGGGTTGTGGGAGCAGGAACATCTTCCCTGCCCTAACACATAACTCCAGGTCCTTGTGTCCCAAACAGTCCCCCTTGTTGCCAGTTTTGGAAGGTCCTGAATCCAGCAATCACCCATCCCATTCATATCAGCAGAGACTGGATGGGCCCCCCTCTGTCACCAGTCAGGGATGTGACAGGATGGGGCTGCTCCCATGGGAGCCCCCTCCAGGCATCTCTCCAGGCCTGTCCCTGCACATGGATGGAGACAAGCAGAGGATCCCCTGCTGCAGAGGAGGGATGGCTGGATGCCCACTTGGTCCCTCTCTCCTCCCAGTCACCATCTTGATGGGATTGAAATGTCTTAGCAAGGAAAATGCTGCAGAAGCAACAGCTGTGAGACTCTGAAGGCACGTCTCCAGTGTTGGGTGTCCAGTGACAGCCAGGAGCCAGCACAGAACCCTGCTAGACTGTGCCATCCTGCCCCTCCCCATCCCTGCAACATGCTATTTATCAAGCAAGAACATCTGGATTTCTTTCTTTTTTTTAAACCAAAGTTGCGTCTGGATTAACTTTGACAAATTGACATTTTCCAGAGGAAAAATATCTTCTGTCAAAGTGTTGTTCCTGGGCATAGCCGTCCCTTACTGCACCATTTGCAGCCCTCCAGGCACCTTGCACAAGGCAATGAATAGTTAAAGATGTCCATAAATCTTATCCCAGCCCATAATAAACAACCACATTCTTATCAAGTATAGAAAAATGCATATTTCATCACCACTGCCTTGAACGCAAGTCAGAATAAATGCTTGTCTTTAATCAGCCATCTCAATATATAAACAGAGCACAAAAGCTTGGAGGGATGAGGAGCAGAATTGGGCCACAGCTTTTCTAGGCAGCTCTGGGGGTGGCAGGGATGTGGCTGAGCAGGTGAGACCTTGCCAAACTGCCCTGAAAATTCCCATCACTTGGCTCCTCTGTCCAGCCACACATTGTCTTCCATTTCCTTCTCTCTGCCACTGGAGCCATAAGGATTTTGCTTCAATGTTCAGCTGATAGCTGATCTTTCCCCTTGGATGCTGGCCATTGAAAGCAAGCACTTTGATTTGAAAATCAAGATTAAGAGAAAAGATTAAACAGGAAAGTTTCAACCAGTGCGTGCCAAGATTACCCAGTGATGGATTCGTGTTTCCCTGCATCTGATAAAAACAAGCTGCATTCTCAGGCTGGGGAGGGGCAGATCTATGATCTTTCACCACTCATCACCTCACTTTTGAGTGCTTGTGCTTTGCCATGCTCACAGAAATACCATGTCCACTGTCGTGGCCCTGCTCCAGCCACCCTGGCAGAGGTGGGGCTGCCACCCTCCTGCAGGCAACGAGGACAGGTGAAGGGGACTTCCTTTCCCTACTTGGCAGGGCTGAGGCATTTTGCATCCCCGTGTGCTGATGGGAGCACTCAAGGAACTGGTGACAGTGGGGACAGCATCTGTGACCTGTGTCAGTGCCCAGGGCTCGTGTGTGTGTGTGTGTGTGTGTGTGTGTGTGTGTGTGTGTGTGTGTGCGCGCTCTCCTAGCCAGTCATTCTCCAGCCCTGGGGAAATAAACTCCCAGGAATGTAACTGGACTTCACTGCCAGCCCCATGGGCTCTCACCAGCATGCCACATTCCCAATGAACAAGGGAGTGCTTTATCACCCTGGGATTTGTGGTTCACAGCACAAAAGTTGCATGTGCAGTAGCACTGGGAATCCTATGGGCATTTATGTGAACCTGTGGTGCTGCCCAGGTGGTGATTTGTGGATGCCATTTGATCCAAGATGCCACCCTGTTATCAGAGCTCCTTCCTCCTCCTGACAACCAATTCAGTGCCTGAAAACAGCCTCTCCCCCTGCTCTGGCTGGTGGTATCCTGTGCATCAAGCAGACCGTGTCCCGTCCCACTGGGGATTCAGGGAAACAAGGAGCAAGTAATGGAGCAGCAGCATGTGCTATAAAGCACATCTTCACTTGACACGACTCCCAGTGACTCTCTAGGGAGCTCTCCTGGGCTGCAACCTGTGGCCAGTTATCCCTGTACAAATTAGCCCCTGGAGATGAGATCTTGGGGGGTGTATTCCCTGGGAGCATTGTACAGCTGATGGGTGGTGGGAAGCAGGTGGGCTTTGCCAGGTGCTGCAAGGCACCCCATGCCCCTGTGAGTGGTGAGGGTGTCCAGCACCCAGGAATCCAGGTGGCCCTTGGGCTGGCTTGGGGACACCATGCTGTCTCTAGATGGGCCTTGGTGCTGAGCAGGTTGTACAGCCCCAGCAGGCAGCTCCTAGGCAGGTCCCACATCCTTGGGTGCCTGGGCTTGGTCAAGGGGACAGAGGGAAATGTGCTTGTTACGCTCTTGCCTTTATTCACTCAGTGATATGGAGTGGATCCTGTGGGAAGCCTGGAGCTCTTGCCCTGTCTGTCCCCTTTGGCTCCATGAAAGGCCAGATTGCAGCTTCTTCCCAGCACTGCCGGTACCCCAGGGGCTGCGCAGTCCTCTGCCCTTCAGCCTCTGTGCTGGTGAGGAGTCTCATGACTGAGCACCCAGTGAGGCTGCCCCAGTGCTGGGTGTTGCCCCACCCTGTTCCTGGAGAGTCCTGCCTCCTCTGGCTACCCCGGCATGGGCATGGGCACACAAAGGGTGTGCAGCACTGCTCTGGGCCCCAGCACTGGGGCATTTTAAGAGGGTTTTGAGACATTTTTGAAGGGTCTGCTCTGCACACAGTTGGGGGCCATCAACACAGGGACCCGGGTTCAGCCCTTGCCCTGTGCAATGAGAACCTGCCCTGCTCTGGTGGGATGTCAACAGCCACCAAGCTGCAATGGGTCAGTTCTGGTTGTGTTCAAGTAGCAGTGATTTCTCTGGAGATAATGGCTTACTCCAGAAAAGCAGGGAGGTAGCAGGGAAAAACTGGCTCCCTGTGCCTGGGATGCCCTTCTTCAGGGTGCTGTCTGCAATCCTTCCTCCTTGCCTGTGTGGCAGAAGGGTGGCAGTGTCCTGCAGGACCCCCCCAAACAGGGATGCTGGGGCTGCCATGGTCCCTGGTTGATGAGGGCCGTGCCAGGATCCTCTTCCTTTCCTGTGCACTCACTTCTCTTCCACTTGCCTTGCAGAGACTTGCCAACGCGGCGGAGAAATTCCAGAAGGCTCACCACTGGCAGGACAACATCCGGGTAAGGCTCCAGCCCTCCCCTCCTGGATGCTAGGCTCCTCGGAGGTGACTCCTGTCCCGGGAGCCATCCTCCCACCCCTCTGTGTCCCCATTCCTGTCCCCACGGTGAGTCACCGCTGGCTGTGCAGTGTCACTCAGGCAGCCCCGGCCCCGCCGCCTGCCACCGCTAATGAGAGCAAATGAAGCGGCTCTGAGCTGGTTTCCAGCCTCGCCTCTGCCTGCACACACCGTGAGGAGAAGGCAGGAGGTGAAGGTCGAGCTGACAGCTCAGTGCTGAGGGTGTTGGGGCTGGGGAGACTCCTACTCCCCCCCATCTCCATCAGCCAGCGGGTTTGGTGCCAACAGGGGTTTCACGTGGGGCGATGGCAGCGGTGCCTCATCCGTGGCACATGCTGGCAGTTGTGGTGGGGGCTCTTTCTGGGGGAAGGAGCAATCTGGGCTGGGAGAGGGGAAGACGCGGGTTTAATGATTGCATTTGACTTTGTAATTCTGGCGGTGATAGCACTCAGCGGGAACCTGAAGGATTGTCTGGAAATGCTCTCAAATTATAACCATAATACAAAAGGAAGGAAAGATTGTTTTTCTCCCAGTGCAAATGGAGTCTGCAGTAAAAAAATACTATTGAGCCACCCAGCCCCTTCCTCTGGGTTGGGCCAGATCCTGTCTGGCCCCTGTAGTCACTGAGGGGACAGCCCTGATGCCAGGCCTTGCTGGTGTGGTTTGGGGGGTATTTCTCTGTCTGGGCTGATGCCACTCATGCAGACCCTCCTGCCACAGATGATGGCCCATGAGGGTTTCATGTGGAGAGAAGGAGGCAAGAGGAGCAGAAGAGAAGACAAGAGGTTGACCTGCTTGGCTTTCATTTGCCATGTGGCCAGCATGGGATGGACACTTGTGGCTGATTCTGTGTCCCATGGGCACCTGAGGAGATGGCTGAGCCCTCAGGGGTCATCCTGTCATTAGCAAAAACAGCCTCACTAAGGAGAGGTGAGGTGTCCCTGCTGGCCTTCCTGCCCAGCAGACAGTTGTCATTGGCACCATCAGTCAGCGAGACCTTTCTGCACAAGGGCACTGCTGAATTACTGTCACCTCTTCTGAGGAGGCTGGTGGGGGGGGTGTTAAGAAGTTTGGTACAGGCACCAGCTGATACCAGTCCCAGTGTCTTGCCAGGTCCTTGGTTGTGGACTCAGAGCTCCTGAGGAAAGCTGAAAGCAGTGCCAGGGGAGCTGCAGGCAGTTCGCATGGGCTCCCATCTCCATCCCTAATGTTGGCCCAATCTTGTGTGTCCTCCAGGATCAGGACCCCCAGGGCAGCTCGTCTCTGAGCAGTGGGCACTCCAGGGACTTTGTGGTGGCCCTGAGTACCCTGAGCTGGGCTGGCACCCGGAGCTTGTGATTGGGGTGTGGGCAGGGCAGGCAGAGCTCACACAAGGTCACTGCATTTTCTGGGCTTCTGCTTAATCCTCTGGGATGCAGGAATGGGCTCCTGCTGCAGGGGCCCCAAAGAGCTCCTTCTCAATCCAGACCTGGCTGCCTTCCCCTGCCAGGGGAATAACAGGATACAAAACATGTTGGGAAAGGCTGTAGCGCTGGGGAGCTCTTGACTCATTTTGCCATTCACAGCACAAACCTTTCAGAAATCCACTTTCGTGGAAAAAAATATTTTTAATAGCACTGTTTGCAACCACTTAATCAAGGTAATTAGGAGCGAGTCACCCAGAAACAATGTGCAGTGATGCGTCACCGCAGAGCTTTATCAGGACAGCCCAGGCCTGGCTGGGACACTTGATGGACTGGTCCAGCTCTGTGCACAGCTCCCAGGGTGCTGGGCATCAGCCCTGCCTGCACCAGCCCTGCTTCCCAGGCAGAGCAGAGAGATGGAAATGCTGCGCACATGTCTTTTTCCATCCTTCATCCACAGAATGCCCAGGCAGGGTCAGGCCCGTGTGCCAGCACCGCTGCCCCCGGCTCTGCGGCCGGTGCTGGCACAGGCAGCGGGCAGGGAAGGCAGCAGCACAGCATCCCCAGCTCCTCCTTTCCTCTCTTCCCACCAGCAGCTCGTTCCTCCTGGCTGCAGCTCTCCCCTCCTCTCCCGGCGTGTCGCGCCCGAACCCCGCGCCGGAGTCGATGACAGATTGCGGCGAGCGTGGCTATTTCTGTGCTTCCATCCGAAGGCGCCGGCAGATGCCGAATGTTTGCGCTGCATTAGTGCTAATGGCAGCCCCATGAAACCTCCCTGCAGATGGGTTGCTATGGAAGTCCGGGAGCAGGAGCCGGAGCGGCTGAGGCTGCTGCCAGCAATCGCTCACCATCCATCTCCAAAGGGAAAGTTTCTTCTTCCTCGCTGTGTCTTGGCCTTTCTGAAGGGGTCCAGTTCAGTCTCACACCTCAGGGCCTTTGCAAAGTGCTTCCCTGTTCCCAATATCATCCCTTCGTCCTGTCCTGCCTCATCCCTGCTCTTTGTCCACTCTCAGGACCCCCATGTCACCTGGCTCCCCCAAGCTGGGGTCATGTTCCTGTGTGTCCCCAGATCTTCTCTGGACATCAGAGCACTTTCCTTGACCAAATGTAGGCTTGGCCCCACGGTCACCCATACAGTGGCACATGGGGCACCCCTCACATGTTCTCTCTAGCTCATTTCACCCTGGGTCTGGGTGGCAGCTTGGGGTGGCACAGTGGGCAGGGATGGGGGCAGCGAGGCAGGCTGTGGTGCAGGGCTGTTGTGCCACCTTTGATGATTTGAAGCAAGGAGAGGCTGTGCCCTTCCCTACCTGCACAGTGAGGGTCTCTCAGGAATGCATGTTCACCCACCAGATAAGGCTGGTGGAGCCTTGGAAAGGCAAGAGCTGGATCCTGTTGAGCCCATGGGGTGGACTCCCACCACGGGGCACTGGAACTGCCTGGCACTGGTATAATAAGAGACCACAGAAAACTCCCAGTTTGCAGTGGCTTGACCAATCAGTTTTCCCAGTGAGAATCTTCTGGCCTACAGGCTTGGATCCAGAAGAATGCTGGGACAGGCTGGCTCTGCTCATTTCTGTGTGAAATGATGAATGTCTCTCCCTTAAGCCACCCCAGGGCTGCCTTCCCAGTCTGGATGTCTCCAGTGCTGTCCCCTGGCTGTGGTGCTGAGCCCTGCACACAGACCATCCCCAGCACCAAACAAAGGAGCTGGAGATTCAGCCCACACCACAAAGCTGTTTTCCAAGTTTCCATCCTCTGTTGGCCACTCTGCTTGGGTGAGAGACCTTCAAAATGTATCTATAAAAACACTGGGAGGTCCTGTTGAGTTTTTTGCTGCCATTCTTTGTATCCATCCTCACTGACAAGCTGCCACACTGGCTGTCAGATATCCCAGCCAGGTCCATATTCTCCCAGCTCCTCTCTACCTGTATGCTCTGCTCTCCTCCCGGCTTTTCTGGTGCCTGAGGTTCTTGTCCAGACCTTCAGCCCCAACCCAGCAGCATCAGCAGGGTCTTGGCTGTGCTGGGGTGTGGGAGCAGGGGCTGTGCTGACCCAGGGGACACTGTTGAAGGTGCAGATCTGTGCCATCAGCCACAAAATACATCCCAGGGCATCGTCATCACTGCGTGTCAGTCTGCTGAGGCTGCCAGAGCTTTTTGTGCCTTTAAGGGACACTCTGACGCTGCAGAGATCCATCCCCACATTTATGTGTGCCTGGCAGGATTATATAAATTGCCTTTAAAAGTTGACTTCTTTATAAGCCATTTTCTGCTTCATAAAATGTTTATTACTGTTGTTTTTCTCCCAGTCTCCTTCCTCACTGCATTTTCCATCACTATACTGGGAAGCTCCCCTCTTCCTCTGCCTGCTATCCTCCTGCCTCCCACCTTTCAGGTGCTGGAAAGAGCAATTTGAAGGGTGAGAGCCCAGCAGGCCCTTTCTCCTTGGAAAAGAAAAATAGCCATACATTGAGCTGTGGATGTAGGAGCTGCTGGGGACAGGGTTTAACTGCTGGGTGGGACAGGGGTGTTTTTGGGGTGCAATGGCATTTGTGAAGTGGGCAGAGGGATCACAGGTTCTGGGCAGCCCCACACCACTGCTTCCATCCATAACCCCCGCCTGCAAGCATGCAAGAAATAACAAAGCCCAGATAATTTCAAGCTCCATTAGAAATGAAACTCCAGGGAAAAGGGGATCGCTTTTTGCTAAATGGGGACGGACAGGAGGAATAACAGAGATTGCATTCCTGACCGCCCAGGAAAGGTGAGGGACAAAGCAGGGGGATGTGGCAGCGTGGCCTGGGTGCCTGTCCGTGGCCATACATCCTTGGGTGGTCCCTCCACATGCAGGATTCTGCCAACCAGCTGCTCCATCCGGCACCACCGCAGTGCATGTCTGTGCCATGCCATGCCACGCGTGGGCTCTAGAAGCTGTTCACATGGATTGGCCACAGCAATGCAGGCAGGGCTTTGTGTTCAAAGCAGCATCAGAAGGGCGAACACCAGCTCCTTATCCCCCTTTCATTTTTCTCCTCCTTTAATTACAGATCCTACTTATCGGCTGAGAACAGAAAGATTGTCGCCGTAACCTTGCACTTGCCCTTGTAGAAGGTTTACCTAAAAAGTTAGAAAATAAAATCAAATACTCTAATTTGCAGTCATCTTGCCATTTCAAACCCAGTTTTCATTACAGCACAGAAAGTGCATTGAAGCTGTGTTTATAACCCCCTTTTAGATAACAAATCACATTTTCTTTTGGCTGGCGAGTGTGTAGAATTGATATTTTTTTTTTTCAGTTTAATGGGTTTGTGTGTTCAGGAATGATCTCCATCAACTGAGAGTCTTTATTGTGTTTGATATAATGTCAGCTTTCATTACGCTCGGAGAATTACTGTGCTATAGCAGCAACCTTGCTGCTGTAGAGCCGGGCTGGCCGAAAAGCAGAACAAGAAAACCATTCATGAGAAGCCTGTGTTGGTGCTGTCCCCTCTTAAAAACCAAGGATGGGGCTCTCCGAAGGGGCTCTCTTGAGAGTGCTGGGCCACCCATGGCTGTGATGGTTCAGTGGTTGTTGGCTTTCCTCCCATCCCATCCCATCCCTGGAAGGGCAGGGGGTCTCCAACACCCACCAAAGCCCTCTATGTGTGTGTTGGCACCCCTGGGGCTGCCGGGTGCAGTGGAGGGGAGAGGCAACCACGTCTCATTCAAGGCAGCCTCGGAGGAGCAGCAGCAGGCAGGAGATGCCATGTAAAGAAGAATAGCTGGTGAGGTGTGATCAGATAAAACATCTTCTCAGGAAGATGAAAAAACTGTTGACAGATCACTTAAATATTTCCCCAGCTCTGTCAGAGAGGCAGAGGAAGGAAATTGCTTAAAAAGAAAAAAAAAAAAAAAAGGAAAAAGATGCCAAGGCAGATTATGATGACTGTTTCCACCTGTCCTGGGTAACGCATACGGCCTCTGATGGTGGATGGGATGCAAAGAATTCGCTGGGTGAGAACTTCAGGAGAGGCACAGTCCCCTCCAGACCACTCCTGGGTCCATCCAACAGCCTGTGGTGGCTGAGGCTAACCATGAATATTTTCCAGGGACTGGGGAAGGATTTATCATGGTGTGTATGGACAAGGATAGCTCTAGCCTAGTGGCAATAAAGGTTCAGCTCCTACCAGCCACAGTCAGGTGTGGATGTGATTGCTGGTAGGAATTTCTCCCAGGAATTCATCCAGTCCCTTTGGGAGCCTGTTTATGCCTGTGGCACTCACGCCACCCCATAGCAGGTGTAGCAGGAACTTTCTTTGCCTTGTTCCCCACCCAGGAGGATGCTGTGCCTGAGGCAGGGCTGGGGCACCTGAAGCTGAGCACTCACCTCCAGCCACAGCTGAGACCTCCAGCCCCAGCTGCCAGGTGGGGCACACTGGCCAGAAGAGACCAGTCCCCAGGAACAGCCATCAACCAGTGTCCCATCCCACTCCTCCCAAAGGAGGGCATGGCAGGGCAGTGCTGTGGTGGGAACACAGTGTCCCTGCTCATGCCCCCCATCCATAATGCAGATGTGAGGCTGCAGGTGCTGCTGGAGCGGTGGGAGCCCTGTGACATACTGCAGGATGTCTTCTGCATGAAAGGTGCAACTATAAGCAGAAGCTGTTGCTATTTCTGTGTGCTTAATGGTTCAGGGACATGAAGAAACCCCTAAATAGTCGGTGTCCACTGTAAGTGCTGATGGTAGAGGAAAGGTGGGCTCATGGGCAGAGCCACTAGTGCTGTGTGGGCACATCAGTTTCTGCTTGCTCTCTCCACCCACTGAATTGCCCACGGCTCTGAGCAGGCACAGCTCTGCTCACCTGGCTTGTTGTGTTTTGGGATGCTGGTCCTGCCACCAGCCCTGTCCAGCAGTTGCAAACAAGGCAATGCCAGCTTGGGATCCTGCTTGTATTCCCCATCACCCTCCCAATTCCTCCCCACTTCCTGGAGGCAAACTGCTGCAGGACTTGGCTCTTCCAGAGCCAATTAAACCTTGAAAGTGATTTCCTGACCACAAGGGATCACCCATGCGCCTCAGAGACATGAAACCCACGGCCAGAGGGCTGAGATGGACTAAAATCAGTGTGTTGCAGCAGGATCTGCCTGCAGAACTGCCCCAGGGAGCTGCAGCATCCCAGGGCATGCAGTCAGCAGGGTGACCCTTACAAGATGAGAGTGAGTGATCCTGAGGGGCACAACAGATCCTACAGATCCTCAGGATAAGGATTAGCCAGCCTAGGTGATCTTACCGTAAAAATCTATAGGAAAGAGCAAGTCATGGCCCCTCTGCAGTGTCTCTGCCAGCTGCTCCAGCTGGACAGGCTGGAGTAGGGAGTTGATGTGTCACCAACAGCTCCTTCCAAGGTTTTTTTAGGGCACTGTGTGTGATATGGGTTGATTACCACCCCATTAGACTGCTGACTTGGAGGTTTGGGCCAGCATCCCTCCATCCTGACATCTCCAGGCTGCAGCAAGATAGCAGAGCACTGACCTTTTGAGTGTTATTTTTAGTTGCTGTAATTGTTTTAGGCAGAAAAAGACCTATTTGAATGCTTGGAGAGGGCCGGGGAGGGAGGGGAGCCAGGGGAGTAGTGGCAGTGGAGTGCCCCTCACCCTCCTGAGACTGCCCTGTGCCCCTCCTTGTCCTGGGCTTTGTCTGAAACCTGGCCTGCTGGTGCATGGCAAGGGAGGACCTGTGCCCAGAGCAGAGTCCTCCCTTGTGCTGCTGACAAGGCTCCAGCTTGCAACCTTCCAGAAACCCACAACCTTGGTTTGTTAATTAGCTTTTTGCTTGGCATTTTGGTGTAAAATCGGTAGTGTGGAGCACAGGGCTGATGGGGAGGGCTTAAAGGTGTCAAGCAGAGCCCAAGGTCCCCAGGGAGACTCTGGGACATGGAATCCCCAGGACCACATCCAGGAGGTCCCACCTGGGTCAAGCCTTGGCCAGGAGCTGCCCAGTGACACAGAACCACAAGGGTTTGGTACAGGCATGGTGGTTTCTTGGTGCCTTGGCTGGAGAAGCCTGGGCAGGGGCTTCAGGGACATTTGCAGGTTAGTCTGTGACTGCACTGAACTCCCAGAGTCTTGCACGGAGGGTTTAGGAGCTGAAATAACTCTGCACTTACCCAGTAGCAGCATGGCCATGCAGTGCTATGTGCCATTTGACAATTAGGGGGTGAGAAAATGGGCAGCGGTTGACACATGATGGAGGAGCAGCCACTCATCTGCCTCCCCTGCACTGGGAACTGGGGAGTGCTTCCTGCAGGCTCGTTTGCAGGACACAGGGACAATATTTTGTCCTGAAATCCCTTGACATCTTTGCCCCCTTGTTTTCTTTATTGGTATTTATTCTGAAAGGCTCTAGAAATATCAGTGCTATTTACACAGACCCGGTGCTGAGTTTACTGTGGAACAGACGAGGAGGAGGAGAGGATTATGTGAAGAAGGCGAATTTGGTTTCAAAAACAAATATTAGGAAGAGGAAATTGTAGGACCCCTTGTTGCCTCTTGGGAGATCCATGTCATCTCTTTAGAGCATCTCCAACTGCTCTGTCCCTTCTTTCTGGAATAAATTTCCCTGGGCTCCACCAGCCTCCAGGTGGCAAGGACACAGATGCCCTGCCAGCTCCCATGGGCGGGGTTGTGGCAAGGACTGTGGAGTCTGGCATCAGGGAATGTCACAGGACCAGGGCCACTCTGATATGCAGGCTGTCCCACACGTGCCATCTCACATGTGGAAACCTCAGCTACAGTGTGGAGCAGCGCTGAGATCTCACCCAGCTGCTCCTGGGATCATCGGGCCTTGATGCACGTCAAGGACTCTGTGATCCCTAGGGAAATCGGTGGGAGGGAGGTCTGCTCCCTGTGCTGTGCCACGAGAGCAGATAAAGCAGGATCAGGGGAGTGGCTCTCCGCCCCGAGCATCACCTCGCGCCCTCTCGTCCCCCGCGGGTGGGCGGGGCAGCGAGCTTTGCCGAGGAGCCAATGGAAAATGAAATGAATAACAAAGCACCTTCTGGATGGCTGTTGTTAGTCACACTCACTCCTGATTAAAGATCATTAAACATGAAATTAGCTCGTTTGTGTTACGGGTCTCCCGGGGGTTCCTTTAATTAGGAAGTGCAGATGGCCGCGGACCCGGGGAGAGGCAGCCCCGGCGAGGGGCAGGGGCGTGCGTGGGGCCGGGAGCGGAGCAGGGAGGGCATATGAAGAGAAATTTTCTTGTTGTTGTAAACCTCTCAGCATTTCACAGCAAATCACTGATAATTAATAAGTGCGTTCCCTTATGGACGATGCTGCGTCAATTTTTTTTGTATCGCTTTCCCATCCCAGTGCTGTCTTGTCGCAGTGATTAGAGTTACGGAGCCCGAGGAGGCCCAGGAGGATGCTGAAAGTGCCCTTTGCAATCTCCATCCGGGAGGGACATTGTCTGGGGTCTCCAAGATCAGCATCTCCAGGAGCTTTCCCACCTCTTGGTGGTCTTGTGTCTTAGCAAGCCTGGAGAAGCCACTCTGGGGGGCTGGTTTGTGGCTAGAGGGTAGTGCTGGTGAAGGGTTAGTGACTGCCAGCTCCCAGCGGCACCGGGACGGTGGAACGAGTGCTGCCAACTGCCTGGAGAGCTGCTTGGACCTCCCAGTCCCTTTTTCCAGCACAAGCCCATGGCCAGGCTGGTCTGGGTGTCGCGGTGCCACCAGCCCCGGCACAAGGCTCTGTCCAGGCTGGGTGCCGCAGAGGCAGCAGCAGAGCAGAGTGGGCAGGATGGGGATGCTGTCGGCGCCACTAAGGTTTGCGCTGTGTTTCTATTCTGGGTCCAGATCCCTTCCCTTGTTAGAGAGTAACAGCAATCATCACGCCGGAGCATTTGCTGGAGGGAGGCTGCTCTCCTTGGCGGCTGCCGACGGCTGATGGAGTGGCAGACGTGTCAGCCCCGCGACGGCTGCCGGTGTGTCGGCATCGCGCTCGCGTCCCGGCACGCCGGGAAGAGTCTCCGAGTGCCCTTTAATTACCCTTTCTGACGGCACACAGAATGCTGTTGTGACAGCGTCGCTGCTCTCCCAATTGCCTCTTCAGGAATTTTATCAGCTGTCTCACGTCCTGATACTCCGGGAAGAGGAATGCAAGCAGACCTTTCTGCTTAAATAGGCTCTAAATACCTCAAATTAACGACGTGCATTTCTGCGTGGAAGCAAGGACGCTCTTCTTGTTTTTGCAGCACAGGGAGAGAACCTGGCTGGCTGCAGGGCCACTGCCTGCCACGCTGCCCATACCTGGCTCTCCTGCAGCTCCTGATGCTTGCAACTGGATCAAAGCATCCTGGCTGTGGGGACACGGCACAGACTGGCACCCGGTGGCAGTGCAGCGGCCAGTCTCACCGGTGGCACCACCACAGGGCTGTTGGCTGTGATGGGGGCTGTGCATAGCCCTGCACCACACCTGCTGTGTCTCAGCAGCAGCTGTGAGCAGAGGGAAGTTCAGCAGGTGATGTCCAGTCCTTGCAGGGTGGCCATGGGGGATGTGAGGTCCTGACAAATCCCCAGGACAGCATGGGGTGGGCAGGGTTCAGTCCCCAGCAATGTGATGGCTGCCAGCAGCACGATGGAGGTGCTGAGGGGACGAGTAAGGGAGAGGGACTCCTCTGCCATCCCTGTCCTTGCCTGGCACTAACTCAGCTCTCCCTTTTCTCTGCAGGAGGAAGACATCGAGTACTATGACTCCAAGGCTGACACTGAATATGTGAGTACCGTCACTGTGGCATCCCTGGCACAGTCACCACCCCAGCCCGGTGCTGAGCCCCTTGCCAGGCTGTCCCAGCACCATACCAGGGAGCACAGCACAGCATTCCTTACAGCCAGTATATTGAGACTCTGTGGTGGGCAGAGCCCCTGGTGCACAGCCGTGTCCCCCCAGCTGAGCCCTGTCCACCAGCACCAGGCCAGGCAGGTGGGCAGGTTGCTCTGCTGCCTGCAAAAGTTTCTAGAATTAAAGCTGGCATCTGAAATTCAAATGAAGAGCAAACCTTTAATTAGAGATTGAATTTAATTCTCTGCCCCCCTCCCAGCACAGCCATCCTGTGATTTCTGGCAATCAGTGCCTTAACTACAGACATGACAGCTCCACTCTCCCGGTGCTCCCAAGGGAGCTGGCATTTGCCAGCTCCTCCCCATGGTGACAGTGATGGTGACTTCCCTCATTTGCTGTGCCACGGGCACAGGGAGCTCCACCAGCAATGACTGCTGCACCACAGCTTGCCCCTTTGCCCTGGGACACCCCTCCTTGCTGGCAGGTGGTGGGTCACCCAGCTCCTCCATTGTGCTGTAGGATCCTTGGGGAATAGGGGCTCATCAGGTCAGTAATGGTCAAGGTGTGGGACTCCTGGGGAGCAGGTGCATCACAGTGTCCTTGGAGCTGGCCAGGAGCCCCAAACAGAGCAAGGTGCAGCCTTGGGGACAGCCCCAGCCAGTGCTGGTACACCTGGATTGGTCCTTGTCCCAGGGCAGAGCTGGCAGCAGATGTGCCATCCAAGGACAGTAACACAGAATCAGAGGAGGAGACAGCACATGGTGTTGGCAGCAAACCACATGGGCTCATCCAGAAATAACACTCAGGTGACCCTGAGAGCCTTTAGAGGGCCCTATGCAGAAGAGAGGGGAGGATCTGGGCTTGATGGGATCCCAGCAGCTTGAGATGACCTCTGGCTCTCCCCTCAATCCACCTTGGAGATGATGCCCCAGAGCAAAGCCAGGGACAGGCTGGAGTGGAGCATGGATGTCTTCAAAGCAGAGTTACTGACAATCTGCCAGTGCCATTGTCTTCGGATGGTGACAACAAGGGATCTCCTTGGCAGGGGAAGCCAGCCGTGGAGAGCCTGGGAGGTGGGACAGACAGGTCAGGCAGGTGCTGTGACCAAAGCAGAGGGTTCTTGTTCTCCTGAGCAGGTCTTCCTGCTCACAGTCCTACTCATTCAGAGCAGAGGATATCTTCTGTCCCTCCCCAGCCCGGAGGAAGCTGCCAAAGAAGGGAGAGGAGGATCCTGCTTGCCATGGCTGCTCTGGAGAGGATGGAGCTAATGGGCTTAAAATACATTAAAGTGGATTTTGGATAGAAGTGAGGGAAAAACTGGCCAGCAGTTGAGGCAGGAGGAGACAGCCTTGGGAACCAGGCAACTTCCAGCCTGGGGATGAGGAGCAGGACTAATGCATCCCCTGGGCTGGGCTTTTGCCACCACTGCTCCCCTGAGCAGCACAGGCTGCCCACACCCAGCTGGTGTCATCAGCAGTGATACGAGTCAACAGCTCCTGCCTGTGAGCTTTGGGATTACCATTTCTACAGGTGAGGAGAGCATCCTGGTCACATTAGACAGGATTAGGAAACAGGAGGCATCTCGGCCTCAGAACTGTGTCCACAGAGCCCTCCCAGCGCGTGGGGCCCTGGGGAGAAGCCATGAACTTGGGCACTGCAGGGCTCATCTCCCTGGTCCCTGGTCCTTCCCCAAGGAGGAACAGCTCTGCAAATCCATCATCAGCCACATCAGTATCAGCCCTTCTCTGGGGAGATACCCAGCAAAAGTGCAAAACTGAAGGTGTCCTATTGTTGAGAGATGTGGGTTTTGCTACCCATGCTGTTCCTTCCTTGCCAGGGAAATCCCAGCAAATTTAATTCCAGCAAAAATAATAGGGAGAAAGGAAGATGACGCTGAAATAAAAAAGGAGGGAGACGATACCAGAGGTCCTGAATGGAACTTAATAGTGCTCTTTCCATAATTTCTTTATTTAGCTTCACTTTTTCTATTTAAATGAAGCAGGATGTAGCTGAGCTGGAGTTGGTGCTGATGGACGATGCCTGCTCTCCACATCTGGGGCTTATTCACAAGCCTTATGCTGGCTTTAACTGCAATGAGAAGGAAATGAGCTTCCTATTCATTTTGCTATCTCCCTGAACAGACTTTGGATTTCCAAGTGTTTTTTAAAAAATAGGAACATCAGAAAATTTTCTGGGGAGTCCCAAAGGCTCTCAAAATGTTTGCAGAAGGGAGGTTTTCACCTTTGCCCACCACAAGTGCTATGGGGTTAATGTGGTAAGATGTGTTTAAATCAGCAGACATTCTCAATTGGGTGTCACAGGCAGAACAAAGCAGAAATAAAGTCATTTTCCATGTTTTCTGCTGTGTTCATGCCAGGAGATGATGGTTAAGTCACAGCTGAGACCAAAATCACCCGGGATGTACTGTACTCAGGTGGAAAGCAGCACAGCTCTGTGAAGGTACCCTGGCCCCAAGGTCATCCCTCTAGCACCCACCCACCCTCTCGAGGTCCCAGAGAGGGCTGAGAGTGAGGGTGGGAGGCTCCAGTGTGCAGGAGGAAGGGGCTCACTGCTCACCCGGCTCAGTAGATGCAGTGAGGAGAGAGAGAAGGGGGGGGGAAAAGCCCCTAAATGTCAGCAGCAGCAGATGAAGGGTGTTGGAAAATTTAATCTTCCAACTTTCTCAACTAATGTGACATTTGGAGTTCCTCCCGATAAGTTATCAGCCCCAGAAGTTTCTTTCTTTTGCCTTTTTTCTTTTTTTCCCTTTTTTTTTTTTTTAACTTCTCTCCTCTGGCTGGTAATTTAAAAATAAATGGTCTAGAAAGATCTCTAAACAGTACCTTTGGCAAAGATTAAAAAAAGCGAAGGGGGATAGGGGAGCAGGCTGGCAGGAGAGGCTGATTGTTATTTATAACCTGGGCTGCTATAAAAGCAGGAATGTGGCTGGAGAACACACCATTTCCCTCCCTGGCATTAAATTACCGCATTTCAGGAAAAACTGATATATTTAAGGAGAAGGACCCTTCTGCACAGGCCTGGAGTTTCTCAACCATGTGTTGGGGGCTGGCATTTATATCCATTATTGGTAGAATCACAGCGTGTTGGTATGAGTATTTCGCTGGCCTTTCCACACTTAGCATGGATGGGTGCCCCTGGGGGACTGAAAAGGATGTGCTGGGATTTCAGTGAGATTTATTCCCAATCAGGCTTGTGTGGGGCAGGACATGGGGTGCAGGGCTGCTGTCGGGATGCTGCGGCAGAATCGCCCTGCCTTTGTCACCGGGGCTGCCATTTAAGCAGCCGTCATTAGCTGTGATGGCTCGTTCCCATGGAGATGAGCAGTGAACAGGGGTGTTTGCATCTCTGGAGCTGCTGGGACGAGGCATCGCTGCCGTGCCAGGTCACATCTCCAGCTCCCTCTGCAGCTCCAAACCCTGGGGCCCCCTAATAATCCTGGTGCCTACAGGCTGGTTGGGTTGTCCTCAGCCAGCACCAGTCTGGGTGGTGATGGAGGGCATGCACTTGCTGAGAGCGTGGCAGCCTCCTGTTGGGTGGTGCCACTGGTGCTCACCAGGGGTTGGGGCATCTCCAGATTTTTTCCCCTGTCTGTCATTTTGGGAGACTCGAGAAAATGTAACTGACAACCCACTGGAGATGGCAGAAGCTCTCGGTGCATGATGACTTCTTGCTGAAGCAGTAAATACGTATCATGTTGATATATGGCCGTGGAGTCAGTTTCTAATGGTGTGTAGCAAATAATATATTCAAACTGTAGCATCTATTTGTGGTACACTGTACATACTGTAACAAATAGATGTTTCCAAGTTCTTTTGAAATGTAATGATGAGAAATGCTGCAAAATCTGGCTGGGGGCCTGCTGAGATGCTCACAGTTAAACTGGTATATATTTGGGAGAACTTGAATCATCTACTTTGCTCTAATTTAAATTTAATGCAAAATTTCTTCCCCCAGTTTTCCCAAGGTGTGGCTCCTTGTATCCCAGCCTAGCACCAAGATGCTTCCCTTATTGCCTGGGCTGGTGATAGCTTCACCTGCCTTCATGTGGCTGTAAATTATCCCATTTCAGGGGCCAAACTCATCCTGGCTTAAACAGAAATTATTCAGTTGAGGTCGGGAGATTTATGGATAAAGGGCAAACGTAGCTTGGATAACATCAACTCTTTCTGCAGGTCTGTTTGCCATATAGGTGTCAGTGATGCATGAAGTGCCCCACATATAGATAGCCGTATATTTGTCCCCAAGATCTCTACATGTGCCTCTTTACAGCCAGACAGCGCCGAACCTGGCAGCATACAAATTAGCCCCTCAGAAGTGGGTGATACCACAGAATAACGATAAACAGAGGAGTGGTAATTATATACAGTAGTTCCAGCTCCAGTGAAGTGGGAAATAACCGTGCCAGTGTGGGGAAAAGAGGGAGGGTTGGATTTTCCAATCAACCCGGGTTTTCCACCAACCCGGGTGGTGGCAGGGGCAGCAGACAGGCTGTGGCAGGGTGCTCTGCTGATCTGAGATGGCGAGGGAAGGGGAGCTGTCACCAGGATGTTGCTGGGCTGAGGCAAGCGAGGGTTTAGTGTCAAAGCAGGTCTTGATGCTGCAGTTGCCCTCGGGCCAGAGCGTTATCCCAAAGCCTGTTTTCAGCAGGTGCCTCTAATCACTGTCTGGTGCTAACAGAGATTGCAGGGATGAACCATTTTGTGTGCATGGCTTTCCCCCAGAGACCTGAGCCCCCCACCAAGGGCAGGCTTGGGGCCAGATCAGCTCTCCAGACAGCCCATGGCCCAGCACACAGCCAGGGTGCCAGCTCTGCTGCAGCATCACGGCTTTGCAGGGGATCCAGCACTCAGTTTTGTGCCTTTTCTCTAGATTTACTCAAAATTAAGAGCATAGTCTGGATTTTGATATTGGCAGCACGGCTCAGGGGAGTTGGGAATGGTCCCTGCCTGCCTCCCACTTGGCTACTGCGGCTGTAATTGAGTTCAGCATCTTTCTGGGCAGCTGGAGCCCCCGCCCCAGGATCAGCTGGGCAGCATGTTTACACTCGCAATCCACTGGCTGGAATTAAAGCCCAAACCCTGCATATCAATCCTGTTACTCTCTCGAGCTGTGGTGAATGGTTTGGCCACCCCTCTCAATGTCACAGGAATGTCACCACCTTGGTGGCCGGCTGGGGCTGGTGAAGGAGAGGTGACGATTATCTGTGTCATCTGTGTCATCTGTGAAGGGGAAACAGGAAGGAGACCAGGATGGGTGTTAAACAAGCTTCACAGTTTATTTCCCAAACACATAGTTTTCCTTTAAATTTACGGCTTTTCCCATAAGACATTCAGGTCTTTTGTCCCCTGGGTTTTGTCAAGAGGAGCTTGGCTGGTGGGAGAGCTGCTCACACTGGGCCGTCAAGGACAGCAAAATGGGACTGTCACACAGCCCTTCTGCCCCCAGGTGCTGGGGTTCTTTACTGCTGGGCAGTGTGGGGCATCCCTCCGGGTGTCCATCCCAGGCACGACACTGCTCGAGCCCTGCCTGGAGCTGCTCGCGCTTCCAGTCACGTCCGCTGTGGTTTCTGCGGGGCTGATCTCTGCCACCGCAATCAGCCAGCCTTGCACGGGCTCTGAGACAGGCACTTCACTGGGGAGGCACAGAGGGAGAGGCACTCAGCTGCTTCCTGGAGGGAATTTGCTCCATCACCAGGCAGCTCAGCAGCCAGATACACTCCTACTCTGCCACAGCTACCCCTACCCCTTTCACTCCTGCAGCTGGGGCCAGGGAGAGTTGTCCCACTCCCCAGCTTGGGCTTGGCATGTCCCTGCCCAGTGATGGGATAGGCAGCTTGGTGTCTCTGCCCTGCTTCATCAAGGATGTAGCTCCAGGGACAGAAAGGTGCTGCCGCACTCTCCTCTTCCTTCTTCTCACAGCCAGCTGCAAACAGCCTTCCCCAGATGCTGGGCTCATGGCAAGGATGGGCAGCTCAGGGCCAGCACCTTCTCCTGGCTTTCTTTGCTCCTGGTGGGATGGCAGAGGCAGTTTCCCTAGCCACTCCATCCTTCCATCTTCCCCACATGGCCCTGTGCCTGAGCTCCCACCCTGTCTGCAACCACCCAACCATTCTGCCTGCACCAGGTCAGCCCTGCCTGCCTTTCCAGAGGGATTTTACCCTCAGTACCATGTTGGCAGCAGGGATGGGGAATGTGGAGGAGACTTGTGAAGGCAAGGGAGTGTGTTCCAGCATCAGCAGTGGGAAATTCGCCTTCTCTCCACCATAATTAAATATTGTTTGCATTGCTTATTGACAGAGCGCTAAGCTGCACTCTGTTTTAATTTGCTCTTTGATAGTTGCCTTTTCCTGCTAATTGATTTTCAAGGCTCTTTTTTGATTTGAGTTTTTGTTGTATTTTTTTCTTTTCTTTTCTTTTTTTTTTTTTTTTGTCTGATTTAATACCTGCCATGCTACCAAAGCTAGAGAGTGAAAGGGTAACCAGCACTCACCTTCATGCCCACCTGTTCCTGTCACCTGCTCCCCTGTACCACTGGCACTGGCACAGACTGCAGACCAAATCCACATGAGAGCCAGAATGGCTGGTTTGCACCAGGGAATATTTGGTGATGGGCTTTGGGTGGCAACATTCCCAGCACGCATCCGAGGCTGGAAGTCTGGGTGTGACCCCATGTGCTCTGCTTCTTCCCCAGGATGATCCCGATGGAGAAGAGATCGAGAGGGAGAAGTCCAACTCCTTGAAGCTGGAGTTCACTGATGATGACAACTTCAAGACCAAGGTTAACTATTCGTACGCTGCCGTGCAGATCCCCACGGACATCTACAAAGGCTGTGAGTGCCCCTCCTCGCCTGCTCTGCTCCATGTTGCCTGGATGGGCATCCAGCTCTCCTGCTTGGAGTGCTGCAGCCCCAGGGACCATCACCACTGGGTGCCTCAACTTGGTCTTGGCTAGGCAGGGTGACTCCCATACAGGCGGACACTGAAAATAGGCAGAGTGACCTTATCAGGACAGAGGTGACAATGTGTCCCTCCCCAGGAACTCTCAAGAGCTCAGCACAGGCCAAAGAACCAGACTGGGGGTTAGGAGTTATTGAGGAGGGGATGGGGAGCAAAGGAGAGGTGGTGATTATGACACCATGCTGTGCCCACCCTCCCTGCAGAAGAACCCGGCAAAGCTTGAGGCAGTTTAAGGAAGGCACTGGGGAAGGACACAGCAGCTCTGTGCAGGAGCAGGTACAGAGGCTCCATCTACCTGCTGGTAAGAGGGAGCAAGGCAAGGCTGGGCAGTGGAAGCAGGCATGCTTCCTCACTGGCTTGGGGCTGCCTGGGGTGGAGGATGTGAAGAGGGAGAGAAAACAGCTGCAGTCCTGCAAGAAGGCAGCGAAGGGTGACTGCAGGACAGCGTGATGCCACCCTAGGACAGCCCTTGCTGCCAGGAGTGTGTAGGGTGTGACAGCCCTGTGGCTGTGCCCCTGTGGCTGCCAGAGAGCATGGGCTGCTCCAGAAAGGAGGATGGGGCAGGTGGGCCAGCCAGGGAGCATCCAAGGAGGGATGGATGGATGGACGGACGGACAGACGAGATAGGACGTGCCACACCAGCTTGAGTCCCTGCGGAGCAGTAGCACAGTCCCCGAGCCTTCAGATCTCTTCAGTACCTCACCCTGCTGCGGTGGCACATGGTGACAGTCGGTCTCCATTTCCCTCTAGTGGCTGCTCTGCACCGATCTGGGGACCACTTCCAGCTGGAGGGCATCCTCCAGCCCCCGCCGGCCGCATCCTGTGCCCGGCTCCAGACCCTGCTGTGAGGGGCACCCGTCGTTGCCCCGCAGCCCCGAGGGCGCCACCATCCCCACAGCGCATTGTCTGAGCGGCACTTGCCGAGGTCTCCTGGGTGGTGATGGTGGCGAGGGGGCTGAGCTCACGTTCCTGCCCCAGCCGGTGTGTTCCGGGGCTCCTCCTTACGGGCACGACTGTGCTCAGAGCCGCGTCGGTGCAATGATTTCACCACGGCGGCAGCAGCGGATTAGAAATCTGCAATTAGTTTTATTACCCAGCTAGCGCGGGGCGGGCAGCTAATGAAGCACATCATGCGAGCCGAGTGGGCTGCTCGGGATGAAGTGTTCATTGCTCCTCACCTCTGCTCGCCAGCCAACAACACGGCTGGAGCCCCGCCACAGCCACATAAATCACCCCACTCGCGATGAGCCAGGTGGACATTAACGTGCTCCAGGGACTCAGCCGCTCAAAGAGGGGTGCTGCAGAGGGGATGTGGCAGTGGGGGGAGGCACAGTGCGGGGGACACCCTCCCCGTGCTCCCTACCAGACAGGGAAAGGGGATGCAGCCACAGGCAGTGTGTGGGTACAGGGATCAGGCCATTCCCGGCCATACCAGGGTGCTCTGGAAGTGCAGGGTGCAGGGAAGGGAGTGCAGCTGCTGCTCCGCAGAGTGGCTCGGGGTGAGGGCACGGAGCCACCCATGTGCCCTCCCTTGCCAGGGACACCGGCTCGAGTCCCTGCAGAGCTGTGGGCGGGGAGCATCTCCCCGGTGGGACCCGGCGGAGAGGAGCTATCGCTGCCTGGCACGCTAATTAAACCACTGCGGAGACGCCCGCCGCCGTCACCCCTCACTACACACACAAATTACATCGTATATGTGTTTTATTTACTGTGCCATTTTTAATTAAATCTGCCATCGCTCGCGGGAGGGGCGGAGCTGGGCTGGGCTCACCCTGATGGGGACTGGGATGAGGTGAGGACGGGGATGTCACCAGCGGGGTTGGTGGCTCTGGCCACAGCCGAGGGGGACGGGAGCTGTCCCGGCCATGGACACAGCCTTCATCCAGTGAGCTACTGCTCATCACTCTGTGCACAGGGAGAGCGTAGGTGCTGTGTGCAGGGAGGGTGTAGGGTCTGTATTTGTTCACAGGGATGATAATGGGGCTGCATTCTTGCCCAGGGAATGGGCATGATAGGGGCTGCATTCAAGCTCAGAGATAATGTAAGGGCTGTGTTTGGGTGAAGGGAGGGTATGGGATCTGCATTCAGTAGAAGCCTGGTGTGGCTGATGGGCCCAGAGGGGCTGGGGGTGCAGGTGCAGCCAGGGCATGTCAGTGCCCAGCCCAGTGCCCAGCTGAGGCTGACAGCACTGCTCAGGGCTGCTCCAGGCAGGTAGGAGCCTGGCAGCTTTCTCTTGGGCCCTGCTCCTGGGAAAAACCACATCCTGTGGCAGAGCCAAACAAGAAATCATCCTAAGTGCCCAGATAACAGCACTCTGTGTGGGCACAGTGCTGAGGAATGGCTGGGGAGATACGGATGGAGTAAATCATGATTTGAAGGCATGGCTGCCTGAGGGAAGGAGAAACCTTCAGCAGTGGTGCTGGGATAGGAGGACCCAGGATTCACGCTGGGTGAAACCTGCCCACATCCTGCAAGTGCCTGAGGACCACGGAGAAGGCTTGAACGGGTGATGACGATGTTTCCAGGAGGGACAAGTGTGGGAGGAAGCCTTAGGAGAGCTAAATATACTCCTCAAACACATGCTGGCTTCCCTGCAGCACCACATTGGGTTGTTTTGCCCAACGCCAAGAAGACAGGGTGCTCCTGGTAGCTCTTACATTCCAAAAATGCATTGAATGTCCCCTAGGAGGGTTCAGTGCCTGCTCTCAGGGTGCTGCTGGCTATTCACTCCTGCAGTGGCACCCACCTCTGGCTCCTCCGTGCCACAGTCCTGGCACAACCCAGCACTGGTGAACACAGGGAGACTCCCCCCCACCTGCCTAGGGCTTGGGGCACCCACAGCATTTGGGGTCCTCCTATGAGCACAGGGAGGTACCACCCCAGCCCCTCCAACAGCCGACTGGCTCTGTACCTTCTGTGCCACACCAGTCCCCCACCCCACACTCCACCAGCCCCCTCTTGATTAATCACAGGCTGGGGCTGCCGGCAGCTTATCTTTTGCTTTAATAGCTGAATAATTTTAAACTGCTGTTTGCCGGCATCTTAATTGCCTTTGTGTCAGGTGCAGGGCCAGTGGGAATGCAGAGCAGGGCCCAGGAGGCTCTGCTCACCCTTGTGGGGACACAAGCTTCAGGTTTCCCAGCTGCTGGCTGTCCCCGGGGAGTGGGGCTGGCACAGGGGGTTCTGCCAGGAAGGGGGTGAGATGACAAGCCAGCTGTCCCCAAGTGATGGCTGTGCCTGCCCCAGAGCAGATGGGGACAGTGAGCGCTCTTAGGATCCCTGGAGGTTGGCTTGTTTCTCTAGGGACCAGGAACAGAAGGGTCATGGTGGAGCCCTGTGGGATCAAGGGAGTCAGGGGGATGTGGGAGAAGTTGCAAAGCCCCTGTGAGCTCCTGCATGGGAAGGGTAGAGGGGACACACCCCTCCCTCCCTGCAATCATTGTGGTCCCCCTCAGCCCACCCCTCAGCCCATCCCCAGCTCCACTGCTCCTCCCACCCACCTGCCCACCCCTGGCTCTGTCTCCCACAGCCACTGTCATCCTCAACGAGCTGAACTGGACCCAGGCCCTGGAGGATGTCTTCATTGAGAACCGCAAGGAGGATCCCTCCCTGCTCTGGCAGGTCTTTGGCAGTGCCACCGGCGTCACCCGCTACTACCCCGGTGCGTGGCAGGGGTTGGTTGAGGGGCAGGGGCTTGGCCAGGGGCAGTCTGGTCCCTTCTCACTGTGAGATGTGGGTGAGCATCCCCCACTGCCATCTGGCACCTGTACTGTGCCAAAACCCATTGGTGTGAGGTCCCCACTGGAGCCTGCTGCTTCCTCAGCCCTGGGCATCCCTCTGTGCTGTCTCCCATCCCAGGACAGCCCTGCCTTGCTCACGACCTTCCTTCTCCCCACAGCCACCCCGTGGAGAGCCCCCAATAAGATCGACCTCTACGACGTGCGCCGGCGGCCCTGGTAAGGGGGTACCGGGTGGGGAGGGGGGTCCTGGCTGGGAACAGCCAGCTCCCTCCCTTTTTCATTTCACACGTGGTTGGCATTGGCAAAGGGACACCATGACACGGGCAGGGCTGAGCTGTGGTTCCTGGCTCCCACTCCCCTCCCCTCTTCCTGGGAAAGCAGAGGAGGATGGAAAGATAAGTCCTTGAGTGCAGATGAAAGTGTGGAGAGCAACCCCGTGCCCACTCAGTCCTGGCCAGAATTGCCATCCAAGCGGGAAAACAACCGGCTCTGAAACTGTGAGCTGGGAGGATGGAGAGAGGAACGGGCAGGCAGCGCCAGGCTGTGGCTCAGCAGTAGCTGAGCAGCCATTCGGTGCACACCAAGTGAGATGGCATTGAGTGGGCTCCCCTTAGCCCAGGTGGAGGTGCTGGTGTGACAGCACTGGTTGTCAGCAGGAGCTGGAGGAGTTGCAGCCCTGTCCTGCCCATACTTGCTGCCTAAAAGTGCAGGTATGGAGAGGAGAATAGGCACAGGAAGCCCTGTATCCCAAGGGATCACCCCCTGCCCCCATCAGAAGCTGCCCCCTCTCCTTGCCAGAAAATTAATGGCCCTTCTAGTGTGGTTAATTGCGTTTGATTGCTTCTCATTAATTATTAACTGTTCCCCACCTGAATGTTTGTGCGGGTTATTGCAGAGTAGGGGCTGGAAAGCTGTTTTGGGAGGTGGCTGTATGGGGGCCACCAAGCCCAGCTCCCTGCCCCCTAGCCACACTGGCCACCCGCTTACCCACCCAGTCACGGAGGAGCAGCAGCACCCTTTGTGCTGAGGGGCAGCACACCCCTAGGGACACCCCTTTGAGGTCCTATCCCTTCCTCTCGCCGGGGTCTGGTGCATCACACAGCCCTCACTGCTCCGAGACCATCATCCTTCCCGCAGCCTGGACGGGGCCACCGGCGCCGCTCGCCCACCCTCCCCTCCCTTGATGAATGGCACCATTAAGCACAGCCGAGTCCTGCCGAGCCCAGGGTATTCATCTGAGCCGGGCAGCCGGAGATGGGTGCGCTGCCACAGCCCATTATAGGCGGCATCTTAGTTGGGCTCTGTGCCGCAGCGACAGCCCAGGGGAGCAGGGCAGGCACTGAGACTACGGCCCTGTGGGCAGCTGCCTGCCCGTCCTGCACCCCAGCACGACGGGAAGGCGTTTTGGGGATGCTGCACCCACGTGCCAGCATCCCTCATCCTGCCCCGGTGATCACTTGTAATTAGAGAACATCAGGACCTGGGATTAGCAATCAGAGCTTGCCCCTTCCCCACTCCTCCCCAGTAGTGGTGAGTAATTGATACTAATAACACACTAATTAATTCAAATAAGGCCTGATCCTGATCAAACCAATAATGAAGCTTCCTTGGACCTCAGCCACGGCAGGATCAGGCCCCATGTGCAGGGATGGGAGAGCTGGGGGTGCCTGGCTGTGTCTGGGGTGGGATGTGTGCTGAGCACCATGCTGGCCCCTGGGGTTGGGCACAGGACTGGGTGTTTCGAAGGGTTCCCTAATTGTTTTCAGTGGGGAAGATTCACGTAGTATTATTGTTTTTCCTCCTTGTAGCTAAAAATAACCTAATCAGCCTGGCCTTTGAAGCTAGCAGGGGGGTAAATAGCATCTTAATATGAATGTGTGTGTCAGCATAATCAGCACGCAGAAAAGGGCCTGTGATGATGGAAGAGTTTAGCATTTAGAGCTCATTAGGCTGGTGTGGTTGGAGCAGCAGGTCACTGGCCATCTGCCGTGCCCCACCAAGCCACAGCCTCACCTCCACCTGCCCACTGCCACCTTGTCCCTGCTCCTCACCACGAGGTCACTGCAGCCCTGGGTGCATGGGCCAGCATGGTCGGGGTCCCCCCTCAAAATGAGTCGACCCTGCTGACCTTCCTCTATACCCCACAGGTACATCCAAGGTGCCTCCTCTCCAAAGGACATGGTCATCATTGTGGACGTGTGAGTACACACTGAGGGCTCTGGCTGGGCTGAGCCAGTCCAGGATGGGGACACGGTTTGCCAGGGTGCCACTGTCCCACCAGTGGTCCCAGGGAAGCTGTGTGGGACAGTGCTGGCGGGGAGCCCTGTGCCCCCTCCCAGCTGAGCCCCCAGCACCCCTGTCTCCTGCTAGGAGCGGCAGTGTGAGTGGCCTCACCCTCAAGCTGATGAAGACCTCGGTCTACGAGATGCTGGACACCCTCTCAGATGATGACTATGTCAATGTGGCCTCGGTGAGTGCCACTGAATGATCAGTTGGGTTGTGTCCCCCAGGCACCTCCCAGTCACGGGAGCCCTTTGCCCCCTGACTGACCTGGCTAAGGACTCTGCAGAGAGAAATACCATTTTTTGTCTTCTTAACCACCCACCTGCACATAAGCAAGGAAATGGTTGTTCAGGGTTTGGCTGTGTGTGGTGGCAATCAAAACCTGCCCCCATCACTGGGCATTTGGCAGAGATGCTTCTGGGGCAATCCCAACCAGCCACCTTCTGTCCATCACCAGCCAGTGACACTTTGTGCCCCATGACTGTGTCACCAGCTTGTGACCTCAAGCAGCACAGTGGCCGTGCCAGCACATCTGGGTGTCCAGCCCATGCTGGCCCTCCCCTGTCTGGCCACAGGCACACCGGTGCTAATTAACATGTCTGGCCTGGCTCAGTTAGCTGGATCACTGCTCCCTTAATGAATGGGCCCAATTGCCAGCAAATGACGCCATAAGTGAGAGGCAGCACCTGCTCTCCATGACTGCACAGGGAGGCTGCCTGCACAAACCCAGGGGGTCCTGCAGAAATGAGGGTGCAGGTGAGCCCTGCACTGGCAGCACCCACTCTGGGCAACTCAGTGCTGGATTTAGCCCAAGCTAGGCTTCAATCTCGGGATCATCCCTTCCTGGGATGTGGGGCATGGGATGCTCCATTCGCCTGCTGCCCACGGGAGCTGAGTGTGATGGGTGGAGTGTGCCTGCTGGGGTCTGCTCTATCCCCTTTCTGTGACCCACTTCCCCTCTGTTTTGCCTCCCAGTTCAACGAGAAGGCAAAGCCAGTGTCATGCTTCAAGCACCTGGTGCAGGCCAACATCCGGAACAAGAAGGTGTTCAAGGAGGACGTGCAGGGCATGGTGGCCAAGGGTACAACTGACTACAAGGCTGGCTTTGAGTATGCCTTCGACCAGCTGCAGAATGTGAGCTGGGGGCTGGGCTGGAAGGTGGAGTGAACCCATGGGTGCTGGGGGCAAAGGGAGGGCTCTGAGTGCTTGGATGGTGCCCTGGGCCTGGGGCTTCGGCGTGCAGAGTGCTCATTGTCCTCCTTCTCAATGCTGGGGGAGACATCCCACCACCCAGCATCCTGTAGCTGAGGTTCTGCTGGAGCTGCTGGTCCTCTAAGTTACTTAAGGTTAGTAAAGCTTGCCAGAGGGGCCAGATCCAGCCAACAGCCATGCCAGAGGCAAAATAAAGATGAATGGTGCTGTTGGGTGCCAAGTGGCAATAGCCACAACATCATTCCCCAGCTGACAGCGTCCCTCCTTCTGCCCATTCACCCTGGCCACCCTCACCCTGAGGAAAGGGGCTGGGAAAAGAGATAGGTTGGGGCCAGCCCTTCTGGCCACATCCAGGCTTGTGCCCAGTGCTGCTGGCTCTGGGTCCGGCCCCAGGTGCTGTCTCTGCCCCACAGTCCAACATCACACGTGCCAACTGCAACAAGATGATCATGATGTTCACGGACGGCGGTGAGGACCGGGTGCAGGACGTCTTTGAGAAGTACAACTGGCCCAATAAGACGGTGAGGGGCTGTGGGTTCATGTGCTGGGCTGGAGCCACTCACCAGGGACAGAGCCACAGCAGCTCTAGTTGCATTGCTGGCTTCTGTTTCGTTTGCCTTTGCCCCACCCTCCCTCCCCATCAGCCTGCTCCTGCACTGAGCCACTGCCCTGGTAATGGGTTTATGGCCAGCGCTCACCTTGGAGTGCAGGAGGCACAGGACCAGGCACCCCATGGGATGCTGGGGAGGGAATGAGGCTGGTGGGCTCCCTGAATGCTGGCCCCAGGGGGAGCACACCCCAAGCATGTGGACAGGGCTGCTGGCAGGCAGACAAACCAGCAGGAAGGTCCCCTTTGCCACCCAGGGTCTGGAAGCGTGTGGGGCTGGGGGGGTTCTGGTCCATGTAGCACCCTCAGAGAGCACACACCCCTCTGGGAGCAGCAATGCCCCAACATGAAGACCACTGGGGTAGGTGGTTTGGGCCAGTGCAGTGATGCTGAGGGACAAGACTAGCCAGGGCCAGGCAAGGAGAAGGAAGCTGCTTTGCCACTAGCACAGCCAGCATTCCCAGGAGTCTTCCATCCAGCTGCACTTGTATGTGGGCAGCACAGTCTGCAGGCCATGGCAGGCAGTGCCATGCTGTCCCTGGGGAGGTTGGCATTGTCTGGCGGGACTAAGAGTGGAAGACCAGAGTGCCCAGCCAGTGGCCCTCACCACCACACTCTGCCACAGGTGCGGGTCTTCACCTTCTCCGTCGGGCAGCACAACTACGACGTGACCCCCCTGCAGTGGATGGCCTGTGCCAACAAAGGTGAGCAGGGCTGGCACCCAACAGCACGGGGGGCTGCAGGGTGCAGGGCTCGCCCCTCTGCTCCAGTGCATGGTGCTACCAGCAGAGCACTGGCTGCAGCCCTGGAGGGATGGACAGCAGGACAGACAGACTGCTGGACAGCAGACAGCTGGATCTCCAGCTGCATTTCTCTTTCTTTTCCAAGGTTACTACTTTGAAATCCCCTCCATCGGTGCCATCCGCATCAACACACAGGTATGGGGAGAGGGCAGGCAGGCAGGAGCAGGCAGGCAGAGCTGCCTCCCCCAGGGTGCCCTGCCTGGGTGCAAATTCAGGCAGCCCAAGCCCCACTGTGGGGAGCCCAAAGACTGGCAGTGAGCATGGCAGCAAGCTGGGGAGCCAAGCCCTCACCCAGGCCACATGCTATTGAAATAATTCATCTTCTGCAGCTCCCCACATACCTGCTGCCTTTTGAGTGACTAATTATGAAACATCAGACGTTAATCAGCACAGAGCAGAGCTGAGCACAGGCAGGACCAACCCCAGAAGCAGCCCACTTGGCAGAGCCAATGGTGTCTGTCCCACAACCCACTGCCCCTTTTCTGGTCCTTTATCAGGTGCACATGAAGTGCCATGGTGGGCAGGTGATGAGGGTCCCCAAGCAGGGCAGCCCCTCAGGGCAGTGCTGGCACTGTGGCATGAGGGCTGCCTCCCTGCCCAGAGGTCTGCCTTGCCAAGGTGGGCCAGGATAAGGGAAACCTGCCCCAGCAGAAGATGGCAAAAGGCTGATGGAGACGGCAGCCGTGTGGTCCAGGTGTGATGGAGGAAGCCCAGCCCTGGGGAAGGCTGGGAGCCAGGCTGGTGCTGCCTGGGGATCCTCTGCCCTGCCTGTGGACAGCCAGTGATGAGCATCTTGTTTGCATTTTGATGAGCTTCTTGGGGTCCCAGCTGCAGCCAGTACCCCCGGGTTTGGTAACTGGCAAGCCCCCTCCCTCAGCTCAGCCTACAGCTAGGGGCCTCACTAAGCACCCTATTGATAATCCCTGGGGTGTGCATAGGGACAAGGGTGTCACTGCACTGGAGCAAGGAGACATTTGGCTCCCATGTCATCCTTTCCCTTGCCCCGTGTCCCTGCAGGAGTACCTGGATGTGCTGGGCAGACCCATGGTCCTGGCTGGGAACCGAGCCAAGCAGGTTCAGTGGACCAATGTCTACCAGGATGCCCTGGTAAGGACCCCCAGCCCTGGGGTGCAGGGAGGGACCTCCAGCCCCAGGGTCCCAGCCAGCCCTGAGGTACATGTGGGTGAGGACACCAGCCCCAGGGTCCCACGCAGAACATGCCCCCATCTCCCCTGTAGGGGGGGGGGTATAACCCCCCTCTGCTGCTGACTCCCAGCCCTGGATGTTGAGGCTGGTGAGGGGCCATGGGTCACCCTTCTGTGCTTGTGCAGGGGCTGGGCCTGGTGGTGACGGGCACACTGCCGGTGTTCAACCTGACCGAGGACAGCAGTGACAGGAAGGTAGGAGGCTGTGGCTGCCACCACCCTGGCTCCACTGGGACACTTGTTGTGGGGCTGCTGCAGTGTGGGGAAGATGCCCCAGTGCTGGATGCATGGCTGGGGCCGGGGGGAAGCACCCTGGTGTGCTGCTTGCTCTGCACCCACTCACTGGGGTGAGATTGGGAGTGACTGTCGTCCTTGTGACCCAAAATGGCCTTGGTTGGCTCTCACAGTTAAGTGGAGACAGCTGGCAGCTGCAAGACCCTGAGAGGTGCAGTGTCCCATGGGGGGCTGGCACATCTCTCCCTGTGCCCCTGCAGTATTCAAATTTGACCCACACAACCCCAGAGGGAGAAGACATCCATCCTTCTGTTTCCCTGTCCCCTTACTGGAGGTGGCAGGTGACAGCCCTGCTCCCACTCACCTCCCTTCCTACAATTCCTTCCAGAACCAGCTCATCCTGGGCGTGATGGGGATCGACGTGGCTCTCAACGACATCAAGAGGCTGACCCCGAGATACAACGTGCGTGGAGACCCCTTCCCTTCTGTCCCTGCCCTGCTCTGCCTGAGCCTGGCGTGGAATCCCTCTCATGGGAGCCCCAAGCTGTGCCCCCAGCACCCCATAACACCTCCAACAGCACTGGCAGTAGCAGGGTGGAGGAGCCAAGAGTGCAGGCAGGGACTGGGACAGGCAGGCAAACAGGGATCGTAGCTGGATGATGCTCTGGGACCCAGAGCAGAGCTGAAACCCCTGCAGGGTCAGCAGGGAATAAACCTTAACTGGCCTGGGGAAAGGGGCAGTTGGAGAAATCCAGAACCAAAATCTCACCCCAGGAGTGAGAGAATTCATTGGCCTGAGCATAGAAATAGACATACAGAATAGGATGAGCCCCGAGGGGGGGACAGGGTGAGCTCTGCCTGAAGAGGTGAGTGTGACCACACCAGCATGGCACAGCACAGAACAGACTGACCATCCTCACTCCTTCTCGTGTCCTCCCACAGCTCGGGGCAAACGGCTACGTCTTCGCCATCGACCTGAATGGCTACGTCCTGCTGCACCCCAACCTGCAGCCCCAGGTGAGGAGAGGCCCATCAGGGCAGCAGCTGTGGGGGTTAGTCAGGCCCTGAGGCACTCATGGCTTCCCAGGGTCCTTAGGAGCTTATTCTGGGGTTTGTGATGAGTTTGTCTGGACTCAGAGGCACATGTGGGAGCCCTGAACCCTTCCCTGGTTCTCCCTTTCTGCTTGCAGATCATCAACTTCCGTGAGCCAGTGACACTGGACTTCCTGGATGCTGAGCTGGAGGATGAAAACAAGGAGGAGGTGAGCAGACCAGGAGCAGATCTTGGGTTATAGACTGCTCCCCCTAGTCTATGGTTGCAAAGGGCTTTCAGGTCCTCCAACCTGCCTTAAGGTGTGCCTCATCCTAAGGGCCCTTGCAAACAGTGGGGACAGGAGCTATGTCATTGTCCACTGGGTGCCAGCATGATGAGCCCCCCAGGCTGCTCACCCTTGCACCCCACCTTGCACCACCTCAGTGCCACCCCACTGGGTGGGGTGGGTGCCCATGGGCACATGGCTGGGCTCTGTGGCCCTGAGTTGCCTTCTCTGTGTCCCCCAGATCCGGAGAAGCATGATTGATGGCAATGACGGGCAGAGGTTCATCAAGACCCTCATCAAGTCCCTGGACGAGGTAATCCTACAGGGGAAGGGGGTCATAACCAAAGCTGCTGTTGTCCTGAGAGCCCAGCCCTGGCAGCAGGCAGTGATGTGCTGTGTCTGGCACAGGGCTCAGAGTCAGGGCCCCATGTCACTGTGCCAGCAGGTCCTGGCACCACGCAGGCCTGACTGGCTCCCTCTGACCCACAGCAATACATCGATGAGGTGTTCCGGACCTACACGTGGGCTCCCATCAAAAGCACCAACTACAGGTGAGTGTCACTGCCCTGCACCAGCTGGACTCACACCAGCACAGGGCTGTGGGCTTGTGCTTGCAGCTCCCAACGTCCTCGAGGCCACCATGGACATGTCCCATGGGCTGGAGGGTTGCAAATGCACTGTCACATCATTGCACACAGCTAGTCATGTGCTGGAGGGCCCTCCCAAGAGTTCTACCTGCCAGTGTTTGGCACTGCAAAGCTGGGACACAGTCCCAGCACTCCAGACAGGCTGCAGGGCTAGTGTGCAAGGAGCTGGACAAGGGATACCAGTGCCACCAGCTGCCTGCCCAGCCAGTGGCTCATGCCTGCTCTAGGATGAGTGACAGTGACACTTGCCCACCCTGCAGCACAGGCAGTGGCTGCAGAGGCAGAAGAGAGCAAAACTCTGAATTTACCACCCAGGTTGCACCAGTTTGGGCCAGCAGATCATCAGCTCTGTGCTGTGCAACTCACATTGCCTTCATCCTGTGAGGAGACATGTGCTCCCACTGTTGCCCACTGTGCCCTCCTTCTCCTCCTCACCACCCAGCTCAGGAGAAGCTGGCAAGGGTCACAGCCACCTTCCAACACTGCCAGTCCTGTCCCCCATGGTGTCACCCCTCTGGAGCAGAGCAGCACAGTGCACAAGGGGACAGTGACACTGGGTGACACAGCTTGGCCAGGGCTGCAGGTTCATCTCTCAGGGGTGAAAGGTGCTGCCAGGGACTCTGCCCTCCCATGGCTCTGCTCTGCAATAAGGATGTTCCCTGGGTTTCCCTGGGTCACTATCAGCATGAGGTACCACCAACACTGACCAGAAGAAAGTCACCACCCTCCTCCTGACACCTGTGGTTTGGGATGCCACCACCTCTGCCGTGTTTGCTGCAATGCTCAGACAATGCTGCTCGGCACAGACAGAATGAGCTGGAGGAGTGTTTTAGGGAGGAAGTCCAGGTCCCAGTGGCTCTGGTGCAGGTGTGATCTGGTGAAAGTCAGGAATGTGGTCCTTACCTGATTAACCCTGGAAACACCTGGCACAAACACTGTCACCAAAAGCTATTGGCTGCTGCAGCTGGCACCTAGGTGCCCAGTTCTCTCTGTCAGCTTGTCCTGTGGGTTCAGCAGCCCCAGCACCACTTCCTGCCACCTCCTTTCCCACCCTCTTCCCCTCATCATGTATAGCAGACTCCTGGCTGGTGGGTCTCTCTCCTTCCCGGCTCACCTGACTCTTTGTGCCTGTATAATGGTTGTCATTGGTTTCTCCTCTCTGGGAAGGTTTTATCCCTTCTTTTGAGGGCTGTGTCTCTTGCTGCCTTCCTCCCTGACAGGGTTGTTGTGTTACTCCTCCATATGCATCTCCCTTGGTTCCTGGGCTGGCACATCCTGCCCATCTCAGCTCTGGCTGGATAGGCGTGCCACCTTCTGTGCTGAGGAGTGCCCTCAGGATGGCCCTGAGTGTCACCAGGATGACCCTATGTGTTCTGGGAACGGCCATGGGCGCTCTGGGGATGAACCTGGCTACCCCAGGATGGCAGTAGGTGTGCTGGGGGTGACCCAGGGTGCCACCAGTCCTGTGTGCTCCAAAGGTGTTCCTGGATGCCCCAGAATTACCCTGGGTACTTGAAGGACAACCCTGATGCTCTGAGGACAACCCCAGATGCCTTTAGGATAACCCTAGGTGCTCTGGGGACAGCCTTGGATTTTTCTCCATGACAGTGCTGGCTGCAGTTCCTGGAGAAAAGGATGCAGCAGGCTGTGCAGGAGGCCAGTGGGGCTGCTGCCTGCTGTTGGCTGGGATGAGCTGCTGCCAGAGGGTGTCAGGCAGGGACTGGGAGCTGGCCAAGGATTCTGGATGAGTGTAAAGCCTTACACCACATGTCTGCTCTCCCCCTCCACAGCCTGGGGCTGGTTCTGCCTCCCTACAGCACCTACTACATCCAGGCCAACCTCAGTGACCAGATCCTGCAAGTGAAGTGTAAGTAGCCCCCGGCTCTCCCCGCTGCCCTCTTGCCACCCCCGCTCACCCCACACCAGCCCGCGGCTGTCAGGGGGAGAAACACGAAGCAAAGACTCGCAAAAAGGCCTAGGGATCACTGTGAGAGGAAAAAGAGGAGAAAAGTTAGAAATGTGAGAGGCATGAGTAGAGGTGAGCTCACAGAGGGAAAGCAAGCTGCCTGCCTGAGGTGCCCCAGAGTGCCAGGGTTTGGTCCATACGCCTTGCACCCCAAAACCCCAGTCCTGGGCTGCAGGCAGGCGCTGCCGGCGCAGGCAGGGATGTGCTCCCTGTTTGCCGCCTGGGGATGAGGGATGATGCTGTAGCAGCCAGTTAATTTGTAAGCCTGGGAAAGTTTGCATGGATCTCTTTAGTTTCCTTTGATTTATTACAATTCTTTGGTTTTGGTTTAAGCCATTTATTCTTTTTATTGAGTTTGATTTCGGTTAGTTTTTATTTTTGTTTGGAATTAATCTGTGTACTTGTGTGTTAGCCTGGCCCCCCTTTCTCTCTCTTTCTCTCTCCCCTGACCCCCAAGCCTTTCTCCCACCTCAGGTCCACGCTGCTCCCGGGGACCCTCTCCCCCGTGGGAGAACCGGACCCTTCTCCTCTCCCCTCCGGTTCCCCCTGTTTCTCCCCCTCAGCCCCAGTGGCTCGATCCCAGCCCTACTCCAGATCCAACCCCTGCCACCCCCTCCATCCATGGGCAGGAGCCCCACGTCCCTGCAGGGACGAGGCCAGGCTGTCCCCATCCCTGGGAGGGGGGATCCCCCCGTCCTCCCCAGCTCTGCCCACCGTGCCGTGCATGCCCCCTGACTCAGTGAGGACATTTTGATATCAAGACTGTTGCAACTGTTTGCTACTGACTCTCATTTTCCTTTGGAGTATTGAATATATATCTATATATTTCTCTAGTTATATCTTTGCATTTTTTTTGTTCTTATTTCACCGTGGCCTTTTCTTTTCCTTTTGTTACTGGGTTTTTCTTTTGTTTTCTTCATGTTGTTCTTTGCAAGAAGTTTCCTTTTGGTATGATTATGATACACAATATTTTTATTCAAACGTCGATTGAATAAAATATTGTTTGTGCCCCCCTTCCCCCTTTCCACCCAACCCCTTTTTTTTTTGTTTGTTGTTTTTTTGTTTGTTGTTTTTCTTGCTTTCTCTCTATGGTGGATTCACACAGTACCAAACATCAAGGGCAAGTATTTTCAGTCTCAGACCACTCACCTTCACCACCCCGTCCCCTGCCCCGTGTCCAGTCCCTCCCAGCCCCCTGCTTGCCCATCTCCCTGCCCGTTTGCCACGCCAAACCTGCAAACCGCCACCAACTCGCCCTTCCTTCCTCCTCCTTCTCCTCCTCCTCCTCCTCTTCTCCTCCAGTTCCCCCTTTATTTGAAAGCAACATGTCTTGTTCTGTTCATGAGAGCTTTGTCACAAAAATCCCCACTCCCTCCCTGCGCATCACTCCCAAACCTGGTTTGATATTGTTCAAGAGCTGATCTCGTATGAACCTGCCGTTTTCTATCCACGAGGTTTTTCGTAGCTAGTTGGATGCCCCGCTCTTCCTCCCCACTGCAGCCCCTTCTTGCTCCTCTTCCCCCGCTCGTCTCCTCCAGCTCCCTCTCCCAGCTCCTCTGCTTCCTCCTCCCTAAGACAACTCAACCTGAAAGGGATAGGGCTGTGCAGGGGTGGGTGCCCAAATGTGGCAGGGATGGAGGCCAGGCGGGGGACCCAATCCTCTCTTGCTATCACCATCTGGGACAGGCTTTTGGGGGCATCCCCTCAAGCAGAAAGCCTCTGTGGAGGTGAGGATAGGACCACCCTGGGGCAATGCCACCCAGCTGCATAGCGAGCCTGGCTCTGTGGGGGCACAGGGTGGGTGAGCCCAGGGGTGCTGCACTCCCTGCCCCCACAGCTGCTCTGTGGCCATCCCCCCTGCCCTGCAGCCCGGCATGGCATGAAGCCCCTGGCAGCCACAGTGTCTTGGTACTGTCTGTGCCCCTGGGAGCAGCAAAATTTGAGCCCAGAGTCCCACTGAATCAGGCTGTGTGTGCTTGGGCCAGTACCACTGTGGAGTGGAATGCCACCCATGCAACACAGAGCAAGATTTGGCCCATGTGCCCGTGATGCCAGAGGGGCCCATAAGGCCAGACCCACAGCTCCCATGCAGCCCCACAGTGGGCCAGGGGGCATCCAATACACACAATCCCCAGGGGACCCACTGCCACGCTGTGTCCTGCCAGCAGTGCCTGCCGGCAGCAGCTGCTCCTGGCGCAGGCAGGGGGACAGCTTCAGGGTCCACAGCAGTGCAGGACATGGGGGACAGGGTCAGGCGGGCAGGACAGTGGGGAGGTGGAAGTGTCAACCTCAGCCCTGTTCTATCAGCCTTGAGTTGCCTCCTCCCGGTGCCCCTGTGATGGCAATGCTGATGGACCAAGTACGAGTGTTTTGTACTCCTCTCCTCCTCCTTCTCCTCTTCCTCTCATCGGCTTGTACCCAGCCCCTGCCTACAGCCCTCGGAGAGCAACAGTCCAACCTCTGGCTGTGCCGTGCAACGCACCAGGAGCCGGCGGGAGGGCGAGGGGGTGGCGGTGCCCACTGTGGGGGATGTTGTCCCATAGCACCCCTCCATGCACCCCCTAACCTGGCTCGCCCCCACGAGCTGAGCCCCACATCCACTGCCCCTCTGCCGAGGGCATTCCCAGGACACCCCCCAAACCTGCTGGGCTGCGCCCCTCTCTCTGTTAGAGCAGAGTGTGCTGGTGGGCAAGTGTAGATCCCGTCCCCATTGGGGTCTCAGCCCCCAGGGAGGGAGAGGGCACCGGTGCCTGGCAGTGGAGGCCATTAGCACATTGCACGGCCCTGCGCAGGGCGGGAGCCTCTGGTTGGACTGTCCTCGGCAAGGTTCCCCTCTGGCCATGTCGATGCCTGAAAACTCCTTTATTTTTCTTCCCCAACAACTGAGTGTTCCGGTGATCGTCCTCCGGCCAGGAGCGCAGCATGTGGTTCCCTGCCCTTGCCCACCAACCCCTTCCCCG
>VXAU01001451.1:569610-584715 GCA_013399695.1 Formicarius rufipectus | reverse complement strand
CCCCACCCTCCCAAACATGCATATATATACATGTGTGCACATATATATATGTGTGTGTGTCTGTGTGTCCCTGCAAACACGCCACCGGCCGCGCGTACGCCTTCAGCCCGCGACCGAGCAAATTCGAGCCGAGATGGGCAAACCTCTCCTGATTTGGCTATAACCTTCCTTCCCGTGCGGTGCCAGCAACAGCAGAACGGCCTTTTCCTTCCTCTCTTGTTACCAAGAGCAGCAAATGCCTTTGTTGTTTTGTTATTTTTTTCCGATTCCCTCCCCTCTCTCTCTCTCTCTCTCTCTGTCCGTCTCTCTCCCTCCTGGCCCCCGGCGCCCCCTTCCCTCGCTCCCCGCCGGATAACCTTCCCTTTCTGTTGCAGATTTTGAATACCTGCTGCCCAACAACTTTGAGTCGGAGGGACATGTGTTCATTGCTCCCAGGTAGCTTTGCGTGTGCGCTTGCCGAGGTGTGCATCCGCCCCGGCCCCGCTGCCGACCCCACCATCGCCCCCATCCTCGCCTCATCGTGCCTTGTCCCCATTCCCCCGTGCCCCGTGGCTGTGTGTGTGTCGTGTGCCCGCTCTGCCGAGGGCGCTGCCGCCGGGACCCCGGCCCCGCTCCGCCACCCGGTTGCATCCCGCACAGTTATATATGCATCCGGTGCGGCCCCACCTCTGCCCGTGCATATATAGGTATAGTTTCTGAAAATCCCCCACCGAGCGAGGGGCCGGCGGTGGCATCATACAGTCGTGCTGGCTGCAGGGGCGAGGGACAAGGAGGGGGAGGTTTCAGCTCGAATTTGGGATGCCCAAGGGGTTTCGGGAGCCTGCTTGCCACAGGGTGGGAATGGGGGCATGAGGGCAGCGTAGTGGCCCCTGGGTGGACAGGAATGAAGGACCATCGCTCTGTGGGGTGTTTGGGGATCCCCAGGGCTCTGCCAGCACCCTGCCCTTCCCACTGTGCAGCCTCTGACCAGTCCTAGTTAACATCACAAGTTCATCACCTCTCCACGGATAGGTCATTGTAGCAGCTAAATGCTGTGTTAAGGGGCTGTTTTGTCTTTGCAGTTCTGGGGGACTGGTGCAGGTTGAGGTACATAGTGACCACCTGTGGGTACCCTCCACCCTCCTGGCCCACAGCAGACATCACTCACACTAACTCTGGGTAAAGAAGCCCTAAATGTACAGTCAATATGCAGCCCTGGCATTATTTAGGGGGAGCTTAGTCCCCCAGGCCATGCACAGGGCAGTGGGGGTGAGGCCCAGGACACATGGGAGCCAAAGGAGAGTATTAATGAGAAACAAGAAAACTCTGTTAACTGAGAAATTTTCCCATAAGCGCACTAAGGGGATGGATAGGGAGGTGATGCCTGAGCCCCAGGAGCACCCTTCCTGTGGTGAGTGCCAGCCTGGAACAGCAGATGACAGGGAGGAGCTGTGTGCTGGGGGATGCCCAGCACCCAGGGCGACTGTATGATCTTCTGCCGGCGCTGCCGTGCCCACGGGCCACTGGACATTTTCAGAAACCATATGTCCCCATCCCCTGTGGGTGTGTGAGTACCTGTATCTGTGCGTGTCGGTGTAGATACTTAGGTGGCTGCTCCCCCTGAGGGGCCAAGGGGCCGGGCCAGGCTGGCCAGGGTGCCCCAGCTTCTTCAGCTGCCCTGTGGGCATGCACCCTGCCACCCTCTGCTCCAACATTTGTCCTCTCAGTGAGGTTTTTGGCAGAGGGGTCATGAGTGGCAGGGGCCCAGAGCACCCTGGCATTGTTCACAGCCACACCGCTGAGGAAAGAAGGCTCTTGGCACTTGGGGTGCCCGGTCGGAGCCTCATGGTGACCAACAGGTTACAGCTGTCCCTAGTGTTGGTGGGGCTGGGACTCTGCACTCAAGGTGTCCCACACTGGAGCAGGGACACAGCACTCAACATGGTGTCTGTTCCCAGAGGGGCTTGGGACCAGCAGTCCTCATGGGTGAGCACCCATTTCTGCCGGCCAGGGCTCACCCAACACCCAACCATCTGTGCAAAGGGTGCAGGTACAGCTGTGAGTGCCTGCCTGGTGCTGCCAGTGCAGCTGTAGGGTCTCCAAAGGCAAACCCCTGCTCACACCCACAATGGAGCACCCCATTCTCAGGGTGCCACAGGAGCAGGGCACGGTGGGCATGGTGGTGCCCATCTGGCCCCACAGGTAAGTACGATGTCACAGGCACCCAGTCCCACCAGTAGCCCCACTGGTATGGGGAGAGATGGACTCAGCATTGTACCCCTGCAGGCAAACTGAGGTCCATTAATGCTGGCCCCAGCAGAGGTGGTGGCACCTCAGTGCCCGTGGCAGTGACGGACCCAGTGACTGGTGTGATGCTGCACTGGTGGCACTGCAGGCAGCAGGGGCTGGGTGCCAGGCAGTCTGCAGAGATGCCTACAGCCAGCTGCCCTGGTGGGGTGACACTTCCAGGAGAGGTGGCACATTGCCACCATCGTGTCCCTGGCAGCACGGCCAGCACCCACCCTGCTGTCCCTGGAGGAGAACTGACCTTGCCTTTTCCATCCCCACAAACGACAAACCTTGTCCCCCCAAACCCCAGAGAGTATTGCAAAGACCTCGACTTGTCGGATAACAACACCGAGTTCCTGGAAAACTTTATTGCCCTCATGGAAAAGGTGACCCCAGACTCCAAGCAGTGTGAGTAGCTGGGATGGCTGCTGGGCAGGGCTGCTGGGGAGGTTGGAGGTGGATGGGGGCACAAGGGGAGATGGGGCAAGGGGTGAAATATGTGGGGGTTGGAGTCCTGGGAGCTGCTAATGAGTAGATGCTGGGGCAGAGCAGGGGGCACAGGTGGCCCCCACGGGGTCAGTCCTCACCCCCTCCTCCTCTCCATCTTCCTCTCAAGGTGACAACTTCCTCCTGCACAACCTGATCCTGGACACAGGCATCACGCAGCAGCTGGTGGAGCGGGTCTGGAGGGACCAGGACCTCAACACGTAGGCGAAGGGGAGGTGGTTTGGGATGGGCAGCACTGTCTTGGAACAGAGGAGGATTGGGATGGGCTGTGTAGACAGGGGCAGAGCAAAACCTCACTGATGCCTGGGATACTCGGCCCCTCTCCTTGCAGGTACAGCCTCTTGGCTGTCTTCGCAGCCACTGACGGGGGCATCACCCGTGTCTTCCCTAACAAGTGAGTGTCCAGCCTGCATGGTGACATGTCTGCTGCTGCTGGGCACTGACATTGGCAGTCATGGCTGTGGCTGATCTCACCCAGGGCTGCAGATGACTGGGAGGAGGAACCAGAGCCCTTCAATGCCAGCTTCTACCGGAGGAGCCTGGACAACAAGGGCTACATCTTCAAGCCACCCTACCGGGATGGTGGGTGCCAGCTCAGGACAGTGAGGTGTGACACAGGCTGCTGCTGGCTCCATGCATCCCCTGATGCAGCCCCTGCTTCCACAGCCGCCTACCGAGGGCTGGATCTGGAGAACAACACCATCGGGATCCTGGTGAGCACCGCCGTGGAGCTCAGCATTGGGGGCAAGACTCTGAAGCCAGCAGGTAGGCTGGGGGCTGGGTGCCCTGACATCATGCTGGGGGTGGTCCTTGCAACCCCCCCAGTGCCAGAGCTCACCCTCTCTCCCCACTGCCCCAGTGGTGGGGGTGAAGCTGGACCTGGAGGCCTGGGCTGAGAAGTTCAAAGTGCTGGCGAGCAACCGGACGGACCGTGACCAGCTGGGCGCCCGCCGAGTACGTCGCCAGGGCTGGCACAGGGGATGGGGAAGGGGACAGGACAGGGAGGGAGCTCTGCTTGCTGGGGAGCACTGCTGGGACATGGTGCCTGTGGTTGCACTGGGCTTGTTCCTCCCACACAACCCTGCCCATCACCCTGCTGGGAGGCACCTGTCCCCAGCTCCTGGGGACACCACCCTGTGTGTCCCCTTCTGGCCAGGAGGATAGCTCTGGGGTGATGATCATCCTGCTAACCTGTCCCTCTCTCGTGGTTTTGGTTGACAGTGTGACCCCTCGACCAGCTGTGAGATGGACTGTGAGGCGAACAACAAGGTGGGTGATGGGCAGGGGTGGGGGCAGCTGGTGAGGGAGTAGAGGATGGCTGGGAGGGCTCCCTGTTCCCTGCCCACCCTGCCTGTGCACCCACTCTGTCCCCTGCCTCTCCCAGAGCTCAGACAGCCCCTGACCCACCTCGCAGAGATGAGGGCCCAGGTATTGCCCCAGGAACTATTAACCCCCCCTAGGGTGGGTAGTGTCTCCTGCTCTCTGCAACCACCACACTGAGATGCTTCTGAGCAGCCCCCAGTCCTGGGGACACCACACTGACCCCCCTGCCTGACAGCCCATCACCCCCCACCCTGCCTGTTCTGTGTTGCCCTGGGCATGACCTGGGGTGGGTGACACCACCCTCCTTCCCCAGGACCTCATCTGTGTCCTCATCGACGATGGGGGCTTTCTGGTGCTCTCCAACCAGGAGGATCACTGGTACCAGGTAAGTGGTGCCTGCAGCTCTCCTCAGCGTGGGATGCCAATGGGGAGCTGAGACCTTTGAGCTCATGTCACCACTGGCATGACACAGCCCCACTCGAGTCCCCACCAGGGGAGTCCCATGTCGAGGTGGTGTTTGATACAGACTCAGTGTCCCCATCCCAGGTGGGCAAGTTCTTCAGCGAAGTGGACGCCAACCTGATGTCTGCCCTCTACAACAACTCCTTCTACACCCGCAAGGAGTCCTATGACTTCCAGTCTGTCTGCACCCCGGAGGCCCCGAGCAACACAGGCGCTGCACCCCGTGGTGTCTTTGTGGTGAGCATCCGCAGGGATGGTGGCTTCCAGGTGGTCCATGCGCTCAGGGACACAGCAGTGTGTCCCCAGTGCCCTGCACGGGGAACCTGCTGGTTATTGCCTCTCTCTTTGCCCACAGCCCACTGTGGCCGATCTCCTGAGCCTTGCCTGGTGGACCTCGGCCGCAGCCTGGTGAGTCCTGCCATGTCCCCTCCCCCAGGGCTGTTTCCACTGGGGAGTGACAGAGGGGTGTCCTTGGGGCTGGGAGAGCTGAAGTGGCCACACTTTCCTTCCCCAGGTCCCTCTTCCAGCAGTTCTTGTATGGCCTCACCTACAGCAGCTGGTTCCAAACGGGTGAGTCCCTGGGGAGTCCCAGGCTGAGGATGGGCAGGGGCTGTGGTGGGGGTGCATGGTGGGGAGTGGGTGGCCCCTGTCCCACGGTGCTGTGCTGGCACAGAGGAGGTGGCAGGGGACAGCATGGAGGCCAGGGAGACGAGCTGCATCATGAAGCAGACGCAGTACTACTTCAGCACTGTCAACGCCACCTACAATGCCATCATCGACTGCGGCAACTGCTCCAGGTGGGTCCATCCCCACTGTCCCACCCCTTCAGCAGGGCTAGGGACACCCCCAGGCTGCCTTTGCCAGCACCCCTGCCTGCATGGGGTGGTAGGAGAGGCCATGCAGCACTTGAGGGGGACTGTGGTACCTGGCTAGGGGACAGAGAGCCATGGTAGTGTCCCCCATGGGCTGTGGGTGATGTTGTCCACAGGGCTCCTCCACGTGGACGTGGGCCCTGAGAGCCCATCAGTGCTGAGTCCCTGCCATGCCCCATGGGGATGGGGATGGGGAGGGGTGCAGAGATGGGGATGGGGTTGGAGACAGGGATGGAGATGAGATAGGGGACAGGGATAGGGATGGGGACAGGGATGAGCTGGGGAATAGGGATGAAGATCAGATGGGAATGAGACTAGAGATGAAGTTGGGGACAGGGATGGGAATGGCAATGGGGACAGAGATGAGGCTGGGGATCAGAATGGGGATGGGGAAGAGGATAAGGACAGGAGTGAAACTGGGGCTGGCTCAGCCTCCCCAGAGCCACACGCCAGCAGGGCTGGCACCGGGGACTGGAGGAGATCAGGGCACAGGGTAACTGGGGTCCCCACTGCCACCTCCCCCTCCCCCAAGGCTCTTCCATGCACAGAGACTGGCCAACACCAACCTGCTCTTCGTGGTGGCTGACAAGCCCCTCTGCAGTCAGTGTGAGTCTGTCAAGCTGATGCAGGCAGAGGTAAGAGGTATCCTTTGGTGGCCCCACTGCATCCCACTGAGATGTCGTGCCAGGGGGCTGGGAGGACACATGGGATCAGCGGGACAGGCAGCAGGGCAAAGAGCTGTGGGGTTTGGCAGAGGTAGAGGGAGCCAGCCTGTGGCCAGAGGGGCTGGGGGTGGTCATGGGGTGTCCCACAAGCCCTTGCTGCTGTGTCCCTGGTGGTTTCCTTGACCTGCAAAAGCCCCCCCGAGGGACCCCAACCAGTGTGAGCTGGTGGACAGGCCCCGCTACCGGAAAGGCCCCCACATCTGCTTCGACTACAATGCAACAGTACGTGGGGTGCAGGGGGGAGTGGAGTTGGGGGGTCCTCTGGGAAGAGGTGGGAGCAGGGGGTGCCCTCTGAGGGGAGGTGGGACATAGCCATGGGATGTCCCCAAGGAAACAAAGCTGTGGGGTGCTCCCATTGGGGAAACTGAGGCAGTGGCTTTCCCCTGAGTAGGGAACTGGAGCCATGGGGAGAGCCCAGGGGAGCAGAGCTGAGGGGTTCACCCCTGGGCGAAATGGACGGGTGAGTGCCCGTGCAGTGGGGGAGCAGAGCCATGGAGTGTCCCCCCAAGGGGAACAGAGCCATGAGGGAATCCCTGGGGTGCAGTGCTGTGGGGGCACCCTCCTGAAGGGGGTTTGGAGCCAGGAGAACCCAGGGTGGGGAGTCAGGAGCCTTGAGGTGTCCCCTGGAAAGATCAGAGCTATGAAGGGTCCTTAGGAGAGCAATGCCATGGGGTACCCTCCTGGGGGGAAAGCAGAGCCATGGGGGTCCCGGGGAGAGCAGCACCATGGGTTGTTCTGGGGGGGCCTGTGCCAGAGGAGCCCTAGGGCAGGCGGTGTAGCCGGGCTGCAGGGGTGTGGTGGGTGCCCCTGCCAGGGCAGTGAGTGCCCCTGTGGTGCCGAGGCACTGCTGGGGGTACCCCACAGCCCCCCTCTCTTTGCCCCGCACAGGAAGATACCTCAGACTGTGGCCGAGGGGCTTCCTTTGCCCCCTCCCTGGGGGTCCTGCTCTCCTTGCAGCTGCTGCTCCTCTACTCCAGCACCAGCCGGCACCCGCTGCCCCCGGCCGCCTGCCTTTAGTCCCCCTGGCCGGCCCCGCCAGCTCTCTTTACTTTCCACTTCCATCTCCATGCCCATCCCCAGCCCGGTGGAGCGAGAGCGGCTTCCCCCCCGCCGCCTCGGGGACCCCTGTGATGCCGCCCCGCTCTCCCCACGGGCCGCAGCCAAAGAAGAGTCGGGGTGCGCGCAGGGGCTCCCCGGCAGAGCGGGGACCGGGCAGGGGCTCCCCGGCAAAGCGCCCTCCTGGCCGCTCGGACTCGCAAAAGCGGCGTCCGTGCCCTCTGCCCGCCCTCCGCCCCCCCATCCACCTCGCCTGTTTTTTTAGTCTGAAGATTTTAAAGCAGATCTTTCTACATCGAGTTTCCAACATTTATCACCTGGAGACCGGCGGGGTTTACTGTCAGCAACGAGGACACGTTGGGGGGGGGGAAAAAAGCAACCTGGTGGGGGCAGGGAAAGAGAAAAGAAAAAGAAAAAGAAAAAAAAAAAAAGGAAAGAAAAAAGGAAAAAAAGAAAAAAAAAAGAAAAAAGGACTGGACTTGACTTGACTGTGCGGGTCAGTATGATTTGTTCCAGCGGTACCGGCCCCCGGGTATGTGGGGCAGCTCCAGCATCTGTGTGGACAGGGGCAAGCAGGGCCGGGGGGCAGTGGAGCCCTGGTCCTTGCGCTTGGCTCAGCTGTTCTTGGGCACAGATAACTGGGGTGAAAAGGGGGGGGAAAGTTGTGTTTCGTTTCTTTTCCGTTCTGCAGATCACTGTGAATCCTGCCCGCCCAGCTCAGTCACTCCTCAGCCCTGCCCTACCCCTCTCGCCCTGCCAAAGACACCGCACCGGGCAGGGGAGCGTCCTGCTTGTCCCCGGGGGGACAGGGATGTGCCCCCGAGCGGGTCAAGCCACATGCCCCACAGAGGGACGTGCCGCACGGCCCCGAGTGCCAAGTGGAGCGGGAGGTGCCACATGTCCCAGAAGGGACGTGCCCGGCCCCCATGCCCGTCCCTCGGGGCACCGGCACCGCCAGCCCGGCCACGGCGAGGGGAGCAGCCCCCGGGTGCTGCGGGGGTCCTGACTGAGGGGCACACAGTGCTGGAGGGGTGGGAGGTGCCCCCGAGGGGCTGGGGCGCACACCGGGGAGCTCAGGTGGGAGTGGTGTCCACCGGTCAAAATGCTGGGTGCCAAAATGGGAACAAGTCGGTGCTCAGCCCTGGCACCCCACAAACCCATCCAGAAGAGGTGGGTGGGTGGGGTCCAGCACAGGGTGTCCAGCCGTGACACCTCGGGGTTCTGCGGTGCAGGGGGTGCCATACCCACCACCCCTGTCCCCTCTGCTCCCGGCAGTGCCGGGGGTCCCTGCCCGGGCGGGCACCCCTGGGGACCCTCACCCCGCCGAGCACCCCGCTCAGAGCCACCCCATCAACCGGGTCCAGGGGAGCCCACTCGGCACGGCCACCCCGGGGGGGCTGGGGAGGGCACCAGGCACTCATTAGTGCTGGGGGTTAATTAATGGTCATTCTGCTTGTAGCTTTTTCAGTGTGTGTTTGGTTACTGTCTCTGGGAACCGTGTTTGAACAGATGGCTCTGTGTTACCGGGAGTGTGTGTACTTCTGTAGTCTAGTTAGGTGCTCTGCCAGAAAACCACCACTATACATACCTATAAATATATACATATATAGTCTATTTTAAGTTAAAAACCAATGAGACGAAAGGGGCAGCGTGGCCCCGGCCCCCCCGTCCCGTCCCGCCGGGGTCGCGTCCTGCCCTGTCCCTACCCAAAAGCTTCTCTCTGCTCATTCAAAGGCGTTGGGTTTTTAATTGATTTTAATTTATTTTTAATTTCCTTGGGTTTCATTTTTTTTTTGTACAGAAGAGTTGGAAAACTTAAAAAAAATAACAACAAAAAGACAATTTGTAAGATATTGTGCGTGTGACTCCTTGTAAAATATTTTCAAATGGTTTATTACAGAGACTCAGTTATTAAATAATGTTCATATTTTCACTTCACAGGCAGTGGCTGCATCATTGCCCGGGGGTTTGGGCACGGCTGGGGAGGCACAGCGTGTGGGGGGGTACGGGATATCGGGGGGCTCCTGCCGGCAGGGCTGCTGCCTTCGCACTGCTGCACCTCCGTGGGGCTGATGGGCAGAACGTGGGCACGGGCAAGGGTCCAGCAGAGCCGTGGGTTCCCAGGCACGCTGCACAGGAGGGCTGGGGGGCAGCAGGGGCTCAGCCCCTCCCCTGGCCCCTTCGGGCTCCCCCATCTCTCTGTGTCCCCCCAGGACTGTGTTGGCGCGTCCCCAAATCCCCATGTCCGTCCCTCCCGTGCCACACTCCCCGCTCCATACCCGCGTCCCCTCGTGTCAGTGTCCCCACACCCATGTCCCGTGGGTTCAATGTCCCCGAGTGCCCCCTGTGCCCAGCCCACCCGTGTTCATGTCCCCTTCCAGGGTTTGTACCCCCATGTCCCCATGACTGTCTCTCTCATGCCCCCATATCCGTGCTCTGCCAGCCCTCTCCCTCTTGTCCCCCCTGTTTGTCCCACGTCTCACCCGTGTCCGTGTCCCCCCGTGTCTGTATCCCCCAGCGTCCGTGTCCCCCCGTGTCCATACCCTGCCCCGTGTACGTGTCTTCACGGCCGTTTGTCCCGTGTCCCCAGGTGTCCACGTCACTCCCCCGTATCTACGTCCACTCGTGTCTGTGTCCCCTCCGTATCCACATCTCTCCTGTCCGTTTTTCCCGTGTCCCCTGATGTCCGTGTCACCCCCGTGCCCATGTTCCCCCAGCAGTTCCTCCCATGCCCCACCGTGTTCACGTCACCCTGCGTGCCCACGTCCACTCGTGTCCATGTCCCTTCTGCACCCATGTCCCTCCCGGCCGCCTGTCCCATGTCCTGCCGTATCCAAGTCCCTCCGTGTCCATATTCACCCGCGTGTCCATCCCCCCCCCGTGTCCACATGCCCCATATCTGCATCCCCCCGTGTCTATACCCCACCGTGTCCATATCCCCCGTAGCCATATCCCCCGTGTCCGTACCCGTGTCCATATCTCCCGTGTCCATGTCTCCCGTGTACATACCACCCCGTGTCCATATCCCCCATGTCCATATCCCCGTGTCCATGTCCCGTGTCTATATCCCCGGTGTCCATACCCCCTCTATCCATATACCCCCGTGTCCATATGCCCCATGTCTGTATACCTCCCGTGTCCATACCCCTCGTGACCATACCCTCCTCTGCCTACACATCCCGACATGCCCCGCGGCCGCCCCTCCCCGCACGGCCCCTCCCCGGCGGCGCCGCNGGCACCAGCGTGGTGGTGAAGTCGCTGAGCGCCGCGGCCGTGCTGCTGTACCTGCTGTCCTTCGGGCTGGACACGGCCTACGGGCTGGCTGTGACGCCGGGCTATCTGCTGCCCCCCAACTTCTGGGTGTGGACGCTGCTGACGCACGGGCTGGTGGAGCAGCGCGCCTGGGGGCTGGCGGCCGGGCTGGCCACACTGGGGGCGGCAGGGCGGCTGCTGGAGCCCCTCTGGGGCGCCCTGGAGCTGCTCGTCTTCTTCGCCGTGGTGAACATCTCCGTGGGGCTCCTGGCGGCCTTCGCCTACTTCCTCACCTACGTGGCCTCCTTCCACCTCGACTACCTGTTCGCTGTCCGCATCCACGGCGGGTTGGGCTTCCTCGGCGGGGTCCTGGTGGCCCTCAAGCAGACGATGGGGGACAGCACCGTGCTGAAGGTGCCGCAGGTCAGGATGAAGGCTGTGCCCATGCTCCTGCTCCTCCTCTTGGCTCTGCTGCGGCTCGCTGCCCTCGTCGAGAGCAATGTACTGGCCTCGTACGGCTTCGGGCTCCTCTCCAGCTGGGTTTATCTCCGCTTCTACCAGCGGCACAGTAGAGGCCGTGGAGACATGTCCGACCACTTCGCCTTTGCCACGTTTTTCCCCGAGATTCTGCAGCCCGTGGTGGGTCTGGTGGCCAACTTGGTGTACAGCGTCCTGGTGAAGGTGAGGGTGTGCCGCAAGACCGTCAAGCGCTACGACGTGGGCGCCCCGTCCTCCATCACCATCAGCCTGCCGGGCACGGACCCCCAGGACGCCGAGAGGAGAAGGTACCGCCTGCCCTCCTCCCGTGGGGATCGCGTTCGGGGTCAGCGAGGGTCGAGTCAAAATCCAGACGAGGAGGGAGGGGGAGATTCAGGTTGCTAAGTAGGGCCCGTCTGCATGGGGGCTGACCCGCCACGGAGGCGGTGAGGAGCAGTTCAGGGGGCTGGGTGGGATGTTATCCTGCTCTTCCAGATGTGGAGGAGTGAGGAGATGCTGGGGAAGGGGCAGACACGGTGTGGAGTCCCTGCAGAAGGAAAGGGGACGGCCTGGAGAGGTGCCAGCCACAGTTCAGGGCAGTCTTGCAACCCCGGGGCACAGGAGAAGGCAGTGAGTCAGCCCCACGCCCCAGTCCTCCCGCACAGCCGGCATTGGCCTTCTGGACTCCCAGCCAGGAGCGTTTGAACAAGGCGTTGGCACTCCTTTTTCCTTGCTCTGTTTTATGCCTCTATTCCCCATTCCCGGAGCAGCCCGTGTGCTCTCTGACAGCGTCCGAGTGCACCACGTGGCATGCAAACTCCGCGTATGTAATCGGGGAGCCTGAATGAGCGTGTGGAGCAGTCGTAGGTGCCCCAGCACTGCTGAACCCACCCTTTCCTGCTGGGCAGGAGCCAGGGGCTGTCTTGCACAGAGGGGCAGAGGTGTTAACCCCTACCCTGCCCATTGGACCCGGGGTTAACGTGCCCCTACGCCTTTGCCCCGCAGGCAGCTGGCCCTGAAGGCCCTGAACGAGCGGCTGAAACGCGTGGAGGACCAGTCGGCCTGGCCCAGCATGGAGGACGATGAGGAGGAGTCAGCGGCGGCAGCCAAGGCTGACACCCCATTGCTGCCCGACCCCGGCGCGGCCGGGAAGAGCCCCGGCCAGGAGTCCAACCTCATCAGCTTCCAGGATGCCCCTGCCCAGCTGTGACCGGCCCCCTTCCCGCCCTGTCTCCGTTGGAGAGCTGCTAATCCCCCTTGTGCAACCCACGGCTGGGATCGGGGACTCGTCCCACGGCACAGGCAGGGGGATGCCTCGTTCCAACAACGCTTTGCTGCTGCTCGCGGCCAGCACCAGGCACCCGAAACGGTGATGCTGCCGCCACCCCGACGGCAGGGGTTGCTGGAGCCACTCCCCTCGGCGCAGGCAAGGCGCAGGCAAGGCGCAGGCAGCGGGGGCTGTCCTGAGAGGGGTACACGGGGCTGATCCCCACCCCGAGGCCGCTGCACTCACCCGTGTGGGATTGAAGTCAGCTTCTCCTCTGTGCCAGGGCTTGGCCAGAGCACTCAACACTTATTTCTTCCTTTTTGAAGGTAGTTTTGTCCCGAACTGAGAGAATGGGAAGGCTGGGGGGTTTCTTTCCCAGATGTCTTTCCCATGGGGAGCCTCCCCCCACCATGGCAGGAGCTCGCTGGGACCAGTGAGAAGTTTGTGGGGTGGGGAGGACAGGCTGCTGGTCAGGAATGGGGGAACCCAGCCCCTCACAGCACTGCCAGCTCTAGGCTCTGTTCACCGGGGTTCTCTCCTCCTCCCTCTCCTGCCCCTGCAAGGAGCGGGTGCTCTTGGCCGCTCCCCAGTTAATCCGTTTGTCAGATTACACTAGAAGCTGGAATTAATTTTTACAGTGGGGCTCCCGCTGCTTCCTCCAGCAGCAGGTTTTCTTTCCTGCAGGTAGAATATGGGCTCACCCCTTCCCTTTCCCTCCTTTTGTGTTGGTGGGTTTTTTTTTCCCTGGATGGAGAGGATGCTCCCTGTGACAGCCTCCTCACAGCTCCCGATCCAGTGGGTGATTCCCAGCCCAGGATGTGGGTCAGCAGTGTCACGATTATTTTTTTAAAGGACCACACGAGAAGGTTTTGTCAAACAGGAAAAACATGGACCCGTGTCCATGTCTAAAGAGTTCTTTAAAAGAGTTGGCTCCTGCAGCAGGGCATGGGCAGGGTGGGAGGCCTGGCCCAGAACAGCTTCTGGGGCTCTTGCCAGGAGCCTGAGAAGATTTCTTCCTGGGTGATCCCAGAGGCTTGAGAGAGACCCTCTGAAAGGAGGAGGTGGGAAATATCCAGGGAGGATGTCTGCCAGCACCCTAAAGGTCATGTGTGTGTGTCCCCCAGAACAGTAAAGAGGGCTTGTTGCACTGTAGCTGCCTGAAATTTTATTGAATAAAAGCTCTGGATACAGAGGAATTTTTCAGCCTGGGAGCCTCTCCCAGCTCTCCAGCCCTGCTGGGAGCAGGATGCATGCCAAGGGGGAGTTGCAGACAGAGTCACACAGCATCCAGCAGCCCCGACGGTGGGGCAGGCTGGGAGAAAGGCTGTTGTGCCAGCAAGGAGGTTCCTTCCTGCCCTCCCAAGGGCTTGTCCCCTGGGCCTGTGCCTCCCCCCTGTGCTCACACTGTTCCCCGTGCCTTTGCTGGCTGCAGGTTCACAGCCCGGCTCAGTCATTTGCTCTGTAAACTGACTCCACCCCTGCCAGGCTGGGGCTCTACTGCCCCAGCCTATGGCGGGTTTTGTGCATGGCAGTGAGTGCCCAGACCCGTGGCCTTGGGGCAGGGCTGGCCACTGGTCCTGGGGAGCCCTCATACCAAGGCGAAACACATGCTCCTGTACCGTTGCCTCAGGTGCCACCACTCTGCCCCAGCCCTCCTGGGGCTGAAGCCACAACCATGTCCTGTGCTTTTCTGGCCAAGCAGAAGAGGCAGCATGGTGCCCACTGCAACCTCCTGGGAGAGAGGGGACTTTCCTGCCCTCCTCACCAGGATGGCTCCTGTCCTGCCTGCTCCAAAGCAGCCCTTATGTGGGAATGGGAAAGCATCAGGAATCCTGAGCAAACCCTCAGTTTCCCAGCACTGAGCACCAAGCTGCCACAGGGACAAGCAGCTTTACCGGTGCAGGGAAACATCCCCACTGAGGCAGGCGTGAGGTGTCACACACACACACACACGTTGCAGCTGCTTCCCAAGGACAAGAAGACACTAAGGACAATCCAGGACTGAGAAGAAACGAGTAAGTAGAAACCAAGTTCCAAAGGAGACCCTGTGCAAGCCACGAGGGGCCGTGAGGAGGAGCCCTGACCTCGCCAGCTCACTCAGGGGGAGTTGGGGTCTGCGCCAGGCCCTCAGTGCTGGCTCCGCTTGCGGTACAGGTACGCGTTGCTCACCTGGTTCATGATCACCAGGCTGGTAAGGAGGGGGCACAGCATGGCGAGGTACCAGGAGGCGCCGGTCACCGTCGTGGTGAACCACAGGGAGCACATGCCCAGCATGAGGCTGGCGCAGCCCAGCAGGTAGCCCACCAACCCGGAGGTGGCGTGGTACAGCTTGAGCTTGGCCAGCGTCCAGTTCTTCATCAGCTTGGGGTAGAGCAGGAGCACTCCCCCGGCGCACTGCCCGCCCGCATACAGCACTGCCAGGAGCCCCGTCAGCCCGTGCCAGGTGACGAAGTGGCCCTTGCCGTTCAGGTGCTTGTTGTAGGTGATGATTCCCAGCCCCAGCAGCGCGCAGAGCAGGGCGAGCACCTGCAGCGCCCAGTGCGCCCGCACACGGACCTTGCGGGAGAAGGAGCGCAGCAGCGAGGCCTCCGGGGAGAAGATCAGCAGCGCCTCCGTCATCAGGAAGGAGAACTGGGAGGTAGAGGGCAGCGGGATTGGCACCGGCCAGCCACCCCCCCTCCGCCGAGGACACCGGGACTCAGCTTACTGGGGACTCCCGGGGGCTCAGCGCCCACCCTGCCTCGGGGGTCTCAGCACCCACCATCCCCCGGGGGGCTCAGCACCCACCCTGCCTGGGGGACCTCAGCATCCACCATTACCCGGGAGCTCAGCACCCACCGCCGGCACAGTCCCTGCCTCTGCCCAGGGCAGCGGGGCTGCAGCCGGCGCGGCGGGA
>VXAU01001451.1:550369-566733 GCA_013399695.1 Formicarius rufipectus | reverse complement strand
GGGGTGGCTGTCTGATTTAGGGGGGTGGCTGTCTGATTTAGGGGGGTGGCTGTCTGATTTAGGGGTTGCCTGTCTGATTTGGGGGTGGCTGATGCTGCATATGCTGCTCTGGCAGCCTCAAACACAGGAAAGCCAAACGAGTCAGGAGGGCTCTGGTTTTGAAAGGAGACTGTTTTCTTCTCGGGGACTGACTCTTTTCTCCCCCTTTTTCAGGCTGTGTTTTGCATTCTGAACACTCTGAAATGAAAAATACCATTTTTTTCCACCTCCAGAGCTGCCCAGGAACTAGCCTTGTGCAGGGCTCAGTTCTCCCTGAGGGCGTTTGGTGCAGGTTTTCTGTGTCTTCCCTCAGGACAGCCATGGAGAAGAAGTTGATCGGCTGCCCCGTGTGCATCGAGCACAAGAAGTACAGCCGGAATGCTCTGCTCTTCAACCTGGGCTTTGTGTGTGATGCCAGAGCCAAGGCCTGTGCCCTGGAGCCCATTGTGAAGAAGCTGGCTGGTTACCTCACCACCCTCGAGGTGAGACCCGAGCTGTGGCTGCCTCCTGATCCACCCCACCAGTGTGGACACCCAACCGGTGTCCTGGGGCACATTATAGGGCACTGGGCATTGCTGGGATATGGGCCACGTTTGCAATGGGGAGGGCATGGTTTTACCCCCAGATTCCTTGAATTTTAAGGGAGAACAGGATTCACATTTCTATAGCCAACAATCCTGTGGGGAGGAGCCGACTCAATTTTCTGCTCTCTTCAGCTGGAAAGTGGCTTCATCTCCAACGAGGAGAGTAAACAGAAGCTGGTCCCCATCATGACCATCCTGCTGGAGGAGCTGAATGCCAAAGGAAAGTGCACCCTACCCATAGGTATGGTAGCTGTGCTGGCCCAGAGTGGGGCAGGGCAGTGCTGGGAGGCAGCTGGGCCATCCCCTGCCAGGGTCTGTTCTGCCTGTGCTGCTCCCAGGAGCTCTCTGCCTGTCTGTGCTTGGAGCTGGGACTGAGACAGCCTTGCCCTGGGTGGTTCGAAAGGATGGGATTAATGGGCTGTAAACACCTTCTTCCATGTGGCATTGTGGTATCCTGAGGCTGATGGTTGTGGGCTTCCAAGGGAGCACAGGTTTCCCTGTGGATTGAGCCTTCCCCTTTTCCTGGGCAGATGAGTCCAACACCATCCACCTGAAGGTGATCGAGCAGCGCCCGGACCCCGCCATCGTGCAGGAGTACGATGTCCCCGTCTTCACCCAAGACAAGGATGACTTCTTCAACTCCCAGTGGGATCTCACCACGCAGCAGGTGTGTGTGCTTCACCGTGGCAGCAAGCTTTGAAAGTGATTTGTTTCCAGGGGAGTTGGTCTGTCCTGGAGGTCACCTCATTAGTGAGCACTGTTTGGTGCTCCCCTTGTCTTTGTGTTCAGACCTGTGAGCAAACCATTCACCCAGCACGAGGATAAAATGCTGTTGGGGATGGAGCCTGCCCAGATACAGGAGAGCTTCTCGAGCTTTGGGGTGATGCCTTGGGCCTCTGCTTTCTCCCTCTTAGCTCTTACTTCCTCCTCTCCTAGATCCTGCCCTACATCGATGGCTTTCGGCATGTCCAGAAGATTTCTGCAGAAGCTGATGTGGAGCTGAACCTGGTGCGCATCGCCGTGCAGAACCTGCTGTGAGTGCCTGGAGGGGCCTGGGAGGGGGTGAGTGCTGGCAGAGAGGGTCTCTCACATCTCCTTGTCCATCTGTAGGTACTATGGGGTCGTCACACTTGTCTCCATACTCCAGGTGGGTCAGGCCAATCTAACCTAACCCTAACGCTACGAGCAGGTTTTGGGCAGTGGCTATGCCATTGGGGTGGCTGTGAGTGGGGGACAATGGGGTTGGAGTGGGCTGAGCCTGTCTCTTGGAGCCACAGCTGAGCAGAGTTGGTTTTCCCTCTCCCTCCAGTATTCCAATGTGTACTGCACCACGCCAAAGGTCCAGGACCTGGTGGATGACAAGTGTCTCCAGGAAGAGTGTCTGTCCTATGTCACCAAACAAGGTACATTGACCCTGCCTGGGGCTGCTGGTGGAGGCAGGGGGACAGAGCATCTCACTGGTGACTTCTCCCTGCAGGGCACAAGCGAGCCAGCCTCAGGGACGTCTTCCAGCTGTACTGCGGACTGAGCCCTGGCACCACCGTGCGAGACCTCATCTCCCGCTACACCCTGCAGCTCCAGAGGGTGGACGAGAGGTCAGAACCCTCCTACTCCATCCCCAAGGGTGATGGTGACACCAGGTGTGGCAGGGACAGTATCACGGAGTGAGCAGGGAGTACCCAATCCCTGCGTCTGTCGGGTAGGAAGCATGAGGCAGTGGTGGGGTATGGTGGAACCAGAAAGGAATGTGGGGAGCTGGGCTGTTTGGCACCTCACCACTGTGGTCACAGTCTCTTCCCTCCTTGTTTCTAGGAGGCTTATCCAGTTTGGTTTGATGAAGGGCCTTATCCGGCGGCTCCAGAAATACCCCGTCAAGGTGGCGCGGGATGAACGGAGCCACCCAGCCCGACTGTACACGGGCTGCCACAGCTACGACGAGATCTGCTGCAAGACCGGTACGGCCCCAGGCTCCACACCGGCCCCGGGGCTGGGGGGAGGCACGGGAGCATCTGCCTACCCAGGGCTGTGCACTGATTTTGGGGTCTCACCCTTTTGAGAGCCTTCAGACCACAGGGAGATGGGACTGCAGGCGAGGCTCTGTGCCCCACTGGGCTTCCAAGGCCATGCTGCCAGGTGCAGGGCGTGGGGAACCCACCCAGTCCCCCGACAACGCAGCCGGACTCTCCACTAACACCCAATGCCTTCCCCTCCCAGGCATGAGTTACAAGGAGCTGGATGAGCGCCTGGAGAACGACCCCAACATCATCGTGTGCTGGAAGTGACGGCGCGGACGGCCCGTGTGTGCCCCGTGTGCTGCCGTCGGCCGCTGCCGCTCCTCCGCGCCGCCAGGGGGCAGCAGAGGNCCGGGCCGCTGCCGCCCGCTGAGGCCGAGGCGCTGGTGCGGGCCCTGCAGGGCACCGATCTGCGGGATACCGGCGGGCAGGGGTGCGGGGACAGGGCGCTGGGAGGGGGAACGTGAAAGAGGGGCTTTGAATTTGGGGGGTTGGGGGGGTTTGGTCCCCGCTGGGGCTGTGGGGGGAGAGGATAGGCCGCGGGTTTGGCCCTCTCACCCTCCCCAACAGGGTCACGGTAGGGGTAAGGGTGTGTTGCTGGAAGGTTTAGGATAGAGAGGAGGGGTCCTGGTTTGAGGTGACCCCAGAGGATCAGGGTGGAGTGAGGGAAGAGAAGTGGATGCAAATATGGAACCTTCCTGGAAGGATTGGTGAGGATCGGAAAGTCTGGGGAGAGGAAGAGGGCAGGGAAGGGTTGTGGATCTGGAGTGTCTGAGAAGGTCTGTCAGGGGTCAGCAGAGAGGATGGGTCACAATTCTGGAGCTTTCCTGGAAGGACTAACAGAGATAGAGGGGTGCAGGGGAGGGGGCTGAGGCAGGTCCCAGCTCTGAAGTGTCCCCAGGGGCTCTGTGTGGGTAGGGCTGGTGGAGAGGGGCGCCCCAGTTCTGTGGTGTCCCCAGTGAGGTATTGCTGGGAGCAGGCAGGACAGCAGGGCTGCCCCAGTGGAGCTGCTGCCCCAGGGCCTGCAGGCTCAAAGCACAGCAGGGGGGATTGGGGATTTCAAGAGTGGCTCTCCCTGCATGAGGGAAAGCACAGGAGAGCCCTCGAGCCAGTGGCCAGAGGTCTGTGGCACACGTGTCCTTGCTGGCTGCCCCACAGATGGCTTCGGCAGCACGAGTATGTGGAGAAGCTCAACATGCACGGCATCCTGAGCGCCTCGGCAGGCCAGGAGCAGCTCCTCACTGAGCTGTTGGTCACCTACGCCAAGGTGAGCCTCCCTGGGGGCAGGAGGGATCCCCCAGCTGGGCTTGTCCTGTGGGCAGTGTGCAATTCTGGAATAAAATGGTGAAAAATCCTGTTGTGTCTCTGGAAAAGACATTTGACTGGTGGTTTGCCAGGGTTTTTTTCTAAAAATTAAAGGTCAAGTTGTGGTATTTCTACTTGCTGGTCTCTGGTTTCTCTCTTGGAGGTTGTTTTGGTCCTTTTTGTGCACTGGCCCCTACAGCTGCAGGTCTCTGCCCTGTAGCTGAGGTTTCGTGGCCCCAGAGTATGCTGGGCTGCACCAGGGTGTGTGATTGCCTGGACCTGCCCAGCTCCTCGGGCTTACCTTCTGCCTTTGCAGCCCCAGGAGCTCTCTGCCCACTGGTCTCCTGTGAGAAGCTGCTGGTTTCTGAGCCAGGCGAATGCAAAGGATGCCCCGAGGCCATCCTCCTCCTTGGGATGACTCCAGTGTGGCTGACCATTAGCAACAAAACTGGTTCCCCCTGAAGCACTGGTCTGAAAGGCATTGCTTCCCCATCCCTTCCCTGTCTAGATTCCTGTTCTCATTGGGGAGCTGATCTCTGTGGAGATCTGGAAGTACAAGGTCTTCCCTGTGCTGTGCCAGCTGGAGGACTTCAAGCCAAGAAGCACCTTCCCCATCTATGTGGTGGTGAGTAGAGGGGAGGGTGGGAACAAGCCTGGAAATGGGATGGGCACAGCAACCCTTAAAGATAAATGTCACCCTGAAGGTCTCAGAGCTGGGATTTTGTTTCTCATCAGGCTGTGTGGGACACAGTGGGAAGTGCCTGGTTTCCCAAAGCCATGAGCAACAAGCCCATGCCTTTGCCCCCAGGAGGGCCTCGCTCCCAGGGCAGCTTGGCTTTGTGGAGGACTGTACCCTGTCTAATCCCACTCAGTGGCTTGCAGGAGCTGCTGGATGCAGCAAAAGCCACTCTTGGAGGTGTCACAGCTCTCAGTGCTGCCCTGACTCCCAGGCAGTGATAACCCTGGGCTATATGCCCCACCTCTGAGCACTTTTTTTGCTCTGGCACCTCTAGCCAGGGAGTCTCCAAGGTTATGTACCTCTAGGTTAACAAAAATGTAGCTTTTTCTTACTGAGCTCTTGGGAGCAGTGGTACCTTGGGCCATTCTTGGCAAGGCAGCTATCTCTGGAGATGGGATTCACTGCAGAGCGATGCAGCCCTTGGCCTAAGGGAATCTGCCCGAGGCTCGGAAGTTTTAGCCCATTTACAGTCCAGGGTAGAACCTTGTTGGGGGCAAGGTGGTATCTTCCTTGAACAGTCAATTGCCTCAAGGTAGTTATGCCATGGTTCCCAGCCCCAGGGGCTGGGAGAAGCACAGCCATGCAGACCACTGTCCAGGCTCAGGCAGTCTCTGTGCCAGTGCCAGGGGCTGCAGCTTGCCCAAGGGCTGTGGTTGTCCTGTCTCTGCAGCCCAGACAGAGCCCTGAGGAGCCCTGCCTGCTGGGAAATGTGAATCTCCATCAATGTGTTAGTGTCACAGGCATGTTAGCATATATATGAATATAAACTGCATGAACTGGCGTTGTTTTAAAGGTTGCATCACTTGTGTTTTTCTCTTGGGGCAGTTTTTTTGGCCGCAACTACATATACAGCTTCTTAGAAGAGCCCTTTTAGCTGTCCCAGCACCTGTGTCCTCTGTGTAGCTCCACTTTTACTTCACTCTTTCCATTCTCCTCCCACAGCTGCACCATGAAGCCTCCATCATTAACCTCTTGGAGACAGTGTTTTTTTACAAGGTGAGAGGCAGGTTTGTCTTTCCTCAGTGGAAAGACCCTGGGTGTGGAAAGCTATGACTATTGGGACTAGCCCTGTGTGAAACTCTTGTAATTGTGCAGGAGATCTGTGAGTCAGCAGAGGACAGTATTCTGGATTTAATTGATTACTGCCACCGAAAGCTGACCCTGCTCGCAGCCCGAAGCACCAGCGGACAGGCAGTGACCTCGGGGGAGCTGCCTGCCCATGACCTGGCCAGCCCCTTGTCCATGCAGGTGAGGAGGAACTTCTGTACCTCACTGGGGACACATGAGGTGGAGAATGTGGACAGCCTGCAGAGGTACAGGGGAGCATTCCAGTGAAGGACCCCTTGGCTGTGATCCTGGCACCTCCTGCTCATCTGAGAGGGGTCTGTGCTGGTGCTCCTCTGGGCCAGGAGCTGCATCCACCCCGCTCTACCCTGCAGCCAGGCTTCTGCCCTCTCTAGCCTTGGTGCCAGGCTGTGCAGCCAGGCTTCTGCCCTCTCTAGCCATGGTGCCAGGCTGTGCAGCCAGGCTTCTGCCCTCTCTAGCCATGGTGCCAGGCTGTGCAGCCAGGCTTCTGCCCTCTCTGACGACAGTGCCAGCCTGAGGCTGCCTAGGGGATGCACTTGGAGCTCCGAGGCAGGACACGCTGGAGCGCTGATAGACAAAATATTCAGTACAGGGGTTTGCCACTGCTCTTGGAAGCTGTGTGGGTATCTGTCCCTGGAGCTTGGGAAGCCACCCTGGATCAGGCTGCCACTGGAATTAAACATGAGGGGCTTCACATACAACTAGGAATTGTCCTAATGCATTTTCCCCATCTTCCTTGGCTCTCTAAGAAGTACCTTCTCTGTGCTGGTCTGGGCCAGCAGCGAGCCCAGAGCTGTTCCCAGTCGGGTGTTCCCAGGTTGCCACACACACACCTTCCTGGACTTTGCCTCTGAAGTTTCTCGGCACATGAAACTGCTCATCAGGAGTGTCTGGAGGAGCAGGGGTAAAGCGAGAGCCTGTACCTCCCTGTGCCTCTATCCTTTGGCTTGTTGCCCAAGCACGTGCTCCTCTTCCAGAAAAGGGAAGGAAGTGGAGGGCTCCAGAGCACAATAGGGATATTTTCCAGGAAATGTTTTCCCGGCTGGGGAGGGGAAGGGGCTATCTCTGCTAGTTCTTTGCCGTGACTGAATTTAAAAGCCCAGCCGTTTTTTAGCCAATAGCATTCTCAGAAGTATTCATCTCCCAAGGAGCCTGATTTCCTCTGATTCATTCCAGCCTCTCCTGACTCTATGGACAATAACCCCTCTGAAAAAGCTGTTCCTGCCATCTCCTGTGTCGTGGAGCCTGTTGTCCTTTGTAACTTTGTTGTACAGTGGTAACCCCTGTTCTGCTGTCCCCCAGAATCACAGGCAAAAGACAGTCCCTGCCTCAAGGTAGCAGACATGAGGTCTGGATACCAGGAGGAGCTGTAGAAAAAAGCCTCACTAAGTCACTTTGGAGAGAGAGGAAGAGCCCATAAGGATTTCTTAGTAACATGTGGGGCACCAGCAAAGGGAACACAACATTTCTTACCACAGAAATATGGAAGGGAACTGTTGCAGTGGCATTTTTGAGAAATACAGGATGCTGAGATCAGTGCTCTGCACACGGAAGCTGCTGAGCATCTGGGACTGGAGAAAAGCTCTTCCTGGGCCAAGGAGAACTTGGCCCTGCTCAGCACAGCCATCCCCGTGGTCTCAAAAGAGGCTGAGTCAGAGGGTGGTCAGGCTGTTATCTTGAGCAGGGTGCCCAATGCCATCTGGGAAGGGAAAGAGGCTGGGTGGCTGGAGAGTGTGGCAGAGCTGCAGGCTGGGATAACCACAGGCAGATATTCAAGCTGGCTCTACCCAAGCTGGAAGGAAGAAGCAGGAGGGGTGGATGTAGGACTGCAGTTGCATTGGGGCCAAGTTCCTCCCTCCTACTCTGGTTCCTCTGCAGTTCCCTCCTCTCTCAACTCTCACAGGTCTCTGCAGGGCCATGGACCACAAGATGGACAACAAAGGGGAAAACAGGAGCGGTTTGGAACCAGCCCCTTTCAAGGGGTGTTCCTGTGCAGAAGCACTGCTGCTGGAAGTCACTCATGACTTTGTAGGGGCAGAGGGATGAGCAACAGTGGGTTGCAAGCACTTCTGTGGCTACCCTGGCAAACAGGCAGCACTGGCATAGTTGAGAAACAGCTTGTTTTGAAGGGCTCTGTTTTCCTCCTCAGTCTGTGGTTACGAATGCACAGTCAACAGCCTGCCTCCCTGTAGCTCCTGGGAAATGGGGCCTGAAATCCCAAGGCTGTGCTTGTCCCTCCACAGGAGCTGCAGAAGCAGGCAGAGACAATGGAGTTTGAGATTTCCCTGAAGGCCCTGTCCGTGCTGCGGTTCATCACTGATCAAGTGGAGAGGTGGGTGCCCAGGAGCAGCAGAGAACACAGGCTGAGTGCTCCAGATGAGACTCCTGTGGGGTCACAGGTGGCCTCTGGACCCTGTTCAGCAGCTGGCTGTATCCACAGTGGCAGTGGCACTGTGCCCTGGGAGGCAAACACAGCAGCACTCCACCCTGCTGTGGTACTCTGGGGGAACCTGGATCATTGTTTCTTTCCTGCCTCTCCCAGTTGCCTGAGGGAGCACTTGTAGATACAAATTCTGGCAATAATCTGTGAGTGCCAAGTCTCCTCTTCTATATCTCCAGTCTGCCCCTAAGTGCGCTGACACGAATGCTGAACACCCACAACCTACCCTGCCTCCTCGTCGAGCTGGTGGAGCATTGCCCTTGGAGCTGCTGGGAAGCAGGTACAGGTCATGCCCCGTGGCACCTGAGGCACCATGGTGCTGTGCTGGGACCTGCATCCACTGAGGGGTCTGCTGTAGGAGCCCTTGCAGAGCTGCTCCCCCTCTACCCTCCCCTCCAGTTCCTCCCTAACGCTCCCTGACTGAAGCTGTTCAGCTCAAGAACAGCTGCAGCACAGCTGGGCTGGGGGCCCAGCAGTGCTCCCAAAAGCTGAGCCTCACATGGGGCTGGGTCTCTTCTGAGCTGATCATGGCCAGGACTGGAGTGTAACATGTCTGTCAGCCCCATGTGTTCCTCTGAGAAGGAGTCTCCTGAACATAGAAAGACCAGAGTGCCAATCCCAGCCTGCACCATCTGCACCATTCTGGGACAGCACTAAGCTGTTCAGCTTAGCCAGACATGGGCTCTCTCAGGAAGCAAACCAATTACCCTGACGCTGCTGGTCCTTGAGTTTCTCTCTTGCAAAGGGTCCGTGATTAGGCTGTGTCCATCAACCATTGCCTCCTGCACCTCTGCAGCACCCCAGAACTCCCCAGAGCCCCCCAGCTTCCCCCCTAGAGCAGTGGTGCAGCACAGGCTGGGGCGTGGGAACCTGTGTTCTCCCCCAGCCCTGCACTGGGGGGTCACAGCGCGGGCAGGGGAGGAAGAGCTGCTGGGAAGCACGTGGCTGTGCTCCTGCTGAGAGCAGCCCAGCTGCATGTGGGAGCTTTCCTCTTTCCTCCAGCCATGGAACACATCCCTTCTCTGTGCCTGTGCGCTCGGGGTGTCAGAGGGAGCTTTGATCCAGGGCCCCGAGGGAGGGACTGGAAAGAGATGAGCGCAAAGGCATTTCCAGGCTGTGCAGATGCAGGGTCACAGCCTGCTCCATCCCCCAGAGCTACACAGTAGCTGCTGGATCTTGTTTTGCCACTTCTGTTATATTCATGCTACTTCTGGCTTTCACTGGCAGAGGAAACTTGAGAAGAGACAAGATATTGGCCATGCTGGTACCCCAAAATGTGCCTCTTTAGCCATTCTGTTGTTGCAGCATCTGTCTACAGTCCTCTACACTCCTGGCCAAGCACAGAGGGAGATGTCTTGGGGATCTTTCCATTCCTGCCACAGCTCTATTGTTTTTATGCATATTCTTTCTGGTTTTCCTGCTAATATATTGCCTCAGTACCAAGTAGACTGCTATGCTGCACAAAGGGTGGGGAGATTGAGGCAGGCAGAAGTAGAGGGGCTTCCCTGCAGAGAAGTGAGGCAGTGATCATAGGCCAGCATCCCCACCTCTGAGCTGTCTTCCTTCAGGCAGCACTCTGTCTCCCTGGTTCTTCTATCCCTCAGGCAAGCTCAAGAAGTTTGAGAATGGTGTGTGGCATGTGGTGACCCCTGAAGACCAGGTGAAGATGACCAAACTCGATGGGCAGGTGTGGCTTGCCCTCATCAACCTTCTGCTCAGCCCTGAGTGCCAGCGCAAATACCACTTCAATGGTTTCAACAAGAGCCAGCTCCTCAAGGTAGGACTCTGCAGCACCAAGGCCATGGGCCCTGCAGCAGAGTTGGACCTTGCCAGCACTGGGCACCTCTGGACATCTCACCCATCCTCACTGTGTGCTCCAAGGAGCCAGTGGTGGGATAACAGCAGGTCTGTCACTGTACAGTAAAGTTTGCCTTTCTGGATGCACCTCACAAGATCCCCATGGTTCACTCTGCCAGTGCCCCACAAATCCCTACTCTTGTCCTGCTGCCTCCTCAGCTCCGACTCCCTTGTCTTGACCTCTCTCCATTCTCTCCTCTCTCCCACCCATGGCCACAGCTCCGTGTGTTCCTGACAGATGTCCTCATTGACCAGCTGCCCAACCTGCTGGAGATGCAGAGATTTCTGAGCTACCTTGCAGTGACAGAGCCAGCTCCTCCTAAAAAGGATCTCGTCCTGGAGCAGGTATCCTGTGGCTCTTCCTTCACTTCAGCTGCTCTGCTTTAAGCCTGATAACTCACTACCTTTTTTTTTCCTCCCTGAAAAAGCAGCCCAGCACCTATTTCATAGTTGCATTCATACTGCCAGCAAAGCCACCTGTGGGTGATGTGAGAGCCTTGTTCTGCCACTGCAGTGGCCAAGCAGTCACACCTAAAGCCATAAATGCCATGTTATAAACAGCTCTCCAGGTCATACTGAGTCCCTGGGATGGCGGCGGCATGGAGTAGACACAGCCTCTGGCTGTGTTAACTCTTCATTTAACTTTTATCAGTGTTTTCCTGCTGAATTCTGGTCCCCTCAGTGCAGAGTCCTCTTTTGGACACAGTGTGCCAACCAGCCCCAGCCCTCCTGGCTTGGGGCTGGTTGGCACACTGTGTACTGAGGGACAATACAGTCTGCTGATGGAGGAATCAAACGGGTCCCAGCTGGGACCAGCGTCTGGACTCAGGGAGTTGGGCCCTGATGGTCTTCAAACAGCTGTGTGGTTCTTGGAATTTGAATCTGAGTATGGAGAAAAGTGTTTCTACTGCCTTATTGTGAGCTGAGTGGAGAAGCTGAGCATGGAGGCAGCAGCAAAGAGACTGCTGAGAAGAAATGGGAAAACAGGGGCTCTTCCCCACTGCCAGAGGCTTCCATGCCACTTCCTGGAGTGAGTGGATGGTTATGTTGGGCAGTGGCCTTTTGGGCTGCGTGGAAGGGAAGCACACTGTCCCCACCGTACCTGGCTGCACAGCCTGGGAGGAGGGTGATGTGACCTGTGAGAGCTGGCAGTGGCTGACCCAGAGGCATGGCCCAGGCCAGGAAAGCTGCAGAGCAGCAAGCCGAGTGGCTGGGGTTGGCAGCAGGGTGGAGGTGGACATGGTTTCATGCCAAGTGCCTCCACTGCCAGCATGTTGGTAGCACAGTGACAGACAGCTGCCATGCCGGGGACCTTGTCCAGGCTGTCGCCCTTCTCCGTAACTTCACTTTTGTGCCAGTGCTGCCCCTGCCCGTGACAAGGGCTGAGGCTGAGCCTGGGGGGCAGGCAGGGGCAGCCAGCTGGAGGCACAGACATGGGCTCCCTGCTCTGTCCAGAAAGCAGTGAACTCACTCCTTGTCGCTGAGCCAAGCTAAGGAAAGGCCTTTTTCCATTCGGCTGCTCCCAGAGCAGCCTCCTCCCCTTTCAGGCCTGGCTATTTTTACTCTGCTGGAGAAGGCAGTGCTGTTTGAAGCAGCCTTGTCCTCTCCAGAGCCTGAACTCCCCACGCTGCTCTTGACTGGCGTGTTTCCTTTTGAACTGGCCAGTCCTTCCCCGGGTGTTCATCTTCAGGGAAGTGACGAGTGGAAAAATCTGCTCAGGCGAATGGCTCCAGAGCATGGAGTTTATGCTGCTGCTCGCATGCAGGGTGCTGAGATCCCAGGGCTTTCTGCTCAGGGGCCCAGGCCTCAGGGCTGAATACTCATTCCCAACCAGGCCCCAAAGATTTTGCCTTGTTTCACCTGAATACTCATTGGCGAGTGGATCCTTCCCCTCTGTGTTCCCAAAAGCACACAATGCCTCTGCCTGTACTCCTGGGAGTCCATGCTTCTTGTGTCCAGAGCTGGCTGCCTCCTCCCTGAACATCTCCAAACCACAGCACCTTTGGTCAGGCTGCTAGCACCCCTTCTTTCTGCCCTGCCTCTCCCACCAGGTTCCTGTCATCTGGGACCACATCTTCAAGAAAAACTCGGGGAAATGGAAGGCCATTGCCAAGCACCAGGTGAAGCATGCCTTCAGCCCCACTGAGGAGGAGCTGAAGCTCCAGGCACGCAGGTGAGGCCCTGGTATGTGCACATTGGGTGCCAGTGGGGCCAATATCTCCATTAGCAGGAGCTGGAGCTCAGCACCGGGAGGACAGAGGGGGTCTGTGGTACTGAATGGAGATGTCCCCTCAGTGGTGGGGTGCAGTGGGGACAGCTTGCTGCCCCATGAATAGCCTCACACCTCTCTGCCCATGCAGATGGGCACAGACCTACAGCCTGGACATGATGGAGGCTCTGGCCCCTGATAAGCCCCGCTGCAGGGTGTGTGGTGTAGAAGCGGCCAAGAGATGCTCTCGCTGCCGGAATGAGTGGTACTGCACACGGTAAGGGAGCCCAGCCACCCTCTGTGTCCCCTGCAGCCCTCCAGTGCTCCCCAGAGACCTCACTAGAGGATACTGTGGAAGGGCCAGGGCAAGCCATGGGTCCCTCCACTGCTCAGGACCACTGGGTCTCCACTGTCCACGTACCTCTGCAACCCTTGTGGGGAGGCTGATGTGCTGGAGTGCTTGTGCAGAAGGTGGTGGTGAGTGTTGTGTTGCAGCTGTGAGGTGCTGAGCTTCCTCGGCCCACAGCAACAGCAGTGGTGGGCTGGGTTTTCTGTGGTGTCACTGTCTCTTTCCACTGCATCTTGGTGGGGCAGGGGTGGGGAGGAAAGAACCCATGACCTCATGGGTGCAGGTGACAGGCTGGAATGTGGCAGCTGGGATAGTAGCAGTAAATTAAATCTCTGGTCCTGCACCATCTGGCAAGGTCTGGCACTAAACCTTCTTAGCCCCCAGAACTCAGGGCCACATCCACCTCCCTCCTGGGCTACTGCTGGGCCATGCCAGCTCTTCTCCAGTGCCCAGAGCACTGTGGTGCTGGGGTTTGTCCTTGTTACTCCTTCACTGCCAAGCGTGGACATGGCTCTGCTGCCCCTAACAGCAGCTTTACCCTCTGCAGGGCATGCCAGGTCCAGCACTGGCAGAAGCACAAGCCTGCCTGCAACCTGATGGCTGAAGTGCCGAGGAGCGTGGATGACTTGTAAGAAAAGGGGTATCTGGCATCTGGCCCACAGCTCAGGAAGCCCGAGGTTCCCCCAGTAGCTGGAGAGGAACTGGTGAAGACCCTTCCACCTGCTCCCAGCCCCGGGCAGCATTGGCTGGACTCAGCCTCTCCCACCACCCTACCATGCTGCCTTCTCCAATAAAACTCCACAGTTGCCTGGCTCCTGCTTTTTTTCTCCCAGCTGAAGATGCTAACTGCTTCCTCGCCTCCCTTGCACCCAGAGAGAGGCATGTGTGTCCATTTTCCTCTCTGCAATGACAGAGAATCCCAGAGAACCCAAAAAAGTCTGTAAGGATGTGGTTACCAGAAAGGCCAAGCCGTTTGTGGCTGGGGAGGGAAGGGGGTGAGAAGGCCTCCCACTGCCTCTTACCGTTGTTAGAGCAGCGTGGGGAGCAGAGGATGTGGTTTGCTCAAGCACCTCACTGTGAGTTTCTCAGGTGTTCGTCATCTGCCACTTTGCAGGGGTGATTCCCCCCGTCCTCTCTGCTGAGGTGATGTTAGCACCAAGGGTTTGGCCCCTGCCCACCAGCATCACTAGTAAACTAGTGGGGATGTACCTGGGCTGCACCTCCATCTCTTCCTGGCCAGCAGCTGCTGCCAAAGGGCTGGACCCTTGGTCTGAGAAATGTTGGCAGGGCCATGTCCTTTTTCTGGTGGGATGCCTGAGACTCCCTGACACCCCAAAATAGGCTTTGCAGCAGGGCTTCTGCTGCAGAACCCACAACAGCAGGCAGGAAACCATCTCAGTCCTGCTGCAGCCCCAACTGAGCAGCTCGGGCTCGGAGCATAGTGTAAACTCACACCAACTCCAGCCTGCGCTTCCAGAGCTGCAGCCAGCCCGAGCAGGTCCAAGGCTCTCTGGCTGCTTCTCACCTGCTGCTGGAGGTGAGCCCCTTCCTCGCGGGGAAACGGAGGCAGAGAGTGCAGCTTGTCCCGGTCCTGGGAGAGGTGACAGAAGGAGCGGGGCTGCCGGAGCGAGGCACCCCCTTCCCTGGCGGCGTTTCATCCCCGCCTCCAACCCGCCCCGCCGGGCTGGTCGGGACCGGAGTTGGCCATCGGCACCCCGGGGCACTGTGCCGTCTCCCCTTCTCCTGCCTCAGTTTCCCCCGTGGTTCCCGGACGGGGCGGCCCCTCCCGATCCCCGCCTCAGCCCTGGCCCCGGTGCCGGCCCCCGCCCCGCCGCCTCTCAGCGCCCACGGCCGCCGGGCCATGGAACTCATCGAGCTGCGGGAGCTGCAGCCGGAGCCGCGGCCGGGCCGGGGCCGCTTGGAACGGGCCAACGCGCTGCGCATCAGCCCGGCCCGNGGTCCCCCGCACCTCCCGCCACCGGGCATTCCTTCCCCGAGCATCGGGCATCCCGCCCCCGAGCATCGGGCATCCCGCCCCCGAGCATCGGGCATCCTGCCCCCGAGCACCGGGCATCCTGCCCCCGACCACCGCGCATCCCTCCCCCGAGCACCGGGCATCCGAGCACCGTGCATCTCTGCAGCTGGCATCTCCGCCAGGCACTGGGCATCCCGCCGCTCGGCTTCCTTAGCACAGGGCACCCCCACCAAGCACCGGATGTCCAGCTATCGGGCAGCCCCACCAGCAGGCAGCCCTGCACGGCACTGAGCATCCTGGTAGTGGCACCCCCGCTGAGCACCGCGTGTCCCACTAGTGGGCATGGGTTTCCTGGCACCGGACATCCCGCCACCTGGCACCCTCACCACCCGGCACTCTCAATGGGATAAACCATCCTGCCATTCGGGCACCCTCACCAGGCACTGGGCACCTCCAGGAAGCATGGCACATCCTGGTAGTGAGCACCCTCACTGTGCACCAGTTGTCCCACCAGGTATCCCGGCCCTAGGCACCCACGCCAGGCACTGAACATCCCAGCATCGGGCACTGGGTACAGGCATCTGGATACCAATCCCTCCCACCAGGCACTCCCACTGAGTTGGGCATCACAATACAGGGCACCTGCACCAGGCACTGCTCAGCCCCATGCAGAAATACTCTCAACTAGGCACCCCACATCCCTGTACTGGGCACTTCCACCAAGTATCAGGTATTCCAGCACTGGGCACTCTGAGTGGACACTGGGCATCCCAGTACTGGGCACCCACACTGGTACCTATACTGGGCATCCTAGTACAGGGCACCCCAGTGTTAGGTACTGAGCATCCCATGCTGGTCAGACCAGCAGGGAGCACAGGCACTTCAAGACTGGCCAGCACATGGCACAGCACTGTGTTCTACATGGGTGCTACCCCTCGGTCCCTTGGCACTGCATGGGTAGACAGCCCGCACTGGTACTGTGCCAGCCCTTGTCCCACCATGCACCAGTGCCCTGACCCTGACACCCAGACTGCCCATGGTGGTGACATTGGTCCTGTCCCTGTCCCCAGACTGCAGCTTCACCTGCCACTACCGGTGCCGGGCGCTGGTGCGGCTGGACTGCAGCGGCCCCCCCGGTGCCAGCGACGAGGATGGTGACGAGGAGGTGCTGGAGAAGGACACCAACGTGGTACGGCCTGGGCCAGTCTGGGAGGGAGGGCACGGGCAGGGAGTGGCAAACCTGGGGGCTGCTTGGGCGTGGGGGGACTGTGCTAGGCTGTGCCATGTGAGGCCATGTCACGGCATGCCAGGCTGTGCCGAGCCCTGTTGGGTTTTGGTGTGCCGTGCCGGGCTGTGCCATGCCGAGCTGTGCCTGGACTGGACTGAACTTTGCTGGGCTGCGGAAGTCTGTGCCACGCCAGGCTGTGCTAAGCCTTGCAGGGCTGTGTGAAAGTCGTACCACATCAAGCTGTGCCATGCCGTGCCCGTGAGTAGCCTGCGCCGCGCTGCCCGCAGTGTACCGTGCCCTAGCCGAGCCGTCCCGAGCTGAGCCGTGTCGAGCTGAGCCGTGCCCGGGCGGTCACGGGTGAAGTCACCGCCGGAAGCGGGGCCGCCGCGCCGCCCCCGGCCCGCGTCAGCCCCACGGCCGGGGCGGGGCACGGACGGGACCGCGCTGAGCCGGGAACGGGGCAGGACGCGGGAGGCGCTGCGCCGAGCCGGGACAGGAGCGCGATACGGACCGGGCTGAGCCGAGCTGGGACAGGAGCGCG
>VXAU01001451.1:506589-539168 GCA_013399695.1 Formicarius rufipectus | reverse complement strand
GGTGGTGCGCGCCGGGAGGTTTAAAAGCGGCGGCGAGGGGGAGGCGGCGGTGCTGGATGGCCTGAGGCGTGGGGAGCGGGAGGGGACGGCGCGGGGAGCGGAGCGGGAGCGCGGGGGGCCGCGCCCGGGCGCTTTGTCTGCCGGCCGCGAACAAAGGCGGCACCGCGCCGGCATCCGGAGGAGCGGCGGGGAAGCGAGAGCGGGCGAAGCCACTTGGAACCGAGACTGCCGGGAGCCAGCCCTCTCGCCCGCCGAGGGTTCGGCTCACCTCACTGCCCCGGGAGGGGGGAGCTCGGGTCGGGGACTGCCTCGGGGGGGGCGGGCAGATCAGCCCCTGCCTGCACCCCCGCCTGCCTGCCCCGCGCCTGCCCGCCCCTCTCGCCGGGCAGGATGCGCGGGGGCTCCGCGGCGGTGGCGGCTGTGCCCTGGCTGGCCCTGCTCGCCCTGGCCCGGCACCCTCCCGAGAAGCCGTCGGCCACCCCCCATCTCACCCGCCGCCCCTTCCTGGCGGCCTGGAACGTGCCCACCCAGGACTGCAAGCCCCGCTTCCAGGTGACCTTTGACTTCAGCATCTTCGACCTGGATGCCTCCCCCAACGAGGGCTTCGTGCGGCAGAATCTCACCATCTTCTACAAGGAGCGCCTGGGGCTCTACCCCTACTACACCCGTCAGGGTGTGCCTGTCAATGGCGGTGTCCCCCAGAACAGCAACCTGTCGGAGCACTTGGCCCGCCTTGAGGAGGGCATCACCAAGTACATCCAGTCGCCCACCAGGGAAGGGCTGGCCGTCATTGACTGGGAGGAGTGGCGGCCCGTCTGGGCTCGCAACTGGAAGCCCAAGGACATCTACCGGGAGGTGTCACAGAATCTGGTGCTACGGCATCAGCCCAACTGGCCCCGTGAGAAGGTGAACAAACAGGCAGTGTTCGAGTTTGAGTCGGCTGCCCAGGAGTTCATGGTGAGAACCTTGCGCAAGGCCAAGAGCATCCGACCCAAGCAACTCTGGGGGTTCTATCTCTTCCCTGACTGCTACAACCATGACTACAGCAAGAACAAGGAAAGCTACACTGGGCAGTGCCCGGACGTGGAGAAGACCCGCAATGACCAGCTGGTGTGGCTCTGGAAGGAGAGCACAGCGCTCTACCCCTCCATCTACCTCGACCCAGTCCTGGACTCCACTCCCAACAGCCGCAAGTTCGTGCGGGCACGGGTGATGGAGGCCATGCGCATCTCCCAGCAGCACCACGATGACTACTCCCTACCTGTCTTTGTCTACACACGGCCCACCTATGTCCGCAAGCTGAACATGCTCAGCCAGGTAGGGTTTTGCCATGGAGACATCCCTACCCCAGGTTGCTGGGCGTCTGGGCTTTGGGGTCCGCCGAGGTGTTTCTTCTGCCAATGTCCTGTCTTGCTCCCCTGGAGCAGAGTGGCTGTGGAGATGGATGTCCGTTCTCATGGTGCAGCCTTGTGGCTTGGCTGTCTCCGTGTGGGGTGGGGAATTGATACCATTTGGCATGTGACTGGCCCCAGGGAGCAGGAGGGATGCCCAGCCCTGCTTCCTTCCCTTCAAGGAGTGTCACCATGTGAAGACCCTCCATTTCAGCCCCTCTGTGGCTGGGTGGTGGGGTGCCATGTACTGCTTCTGTTATGGATGGGGTGTCCGGCAGCAAGACTGGCACCAATGGTCACTGTCACCAGGGAAGTGCCTGGGAGGTACTGCAAGACTCCTCGGTCCTGACAGCTGGGACCCTGGGGTGTGTAAGCCCACAGCCCCTTTGCTGTGCTGGCTTAACCCTTGAGGAAGAGGGCAGGGTTGGGAAGTCTCACAATCCCGATTCCCTGTGGCTTGAAGCAGGAGTGGGTCTTGCCTCCCTAGCCCTGCAGTGGTCACACTGTGATGGGGGTGTGGGAGCTATGTGGGGTCTGTGGGCACTAACCAGGCTCTGTCCCCACAGTCGGACCTGATCTCCACCGTTGGAGAGACCGCAGCTCTGGGTGCAGCCGGGGTCATTTTCTGGGGCGAAGCGGATGACACCAAAAACCGGGTAGGTTTGGGGTCCAAATGGGAAGTAGATGATGGGTGAAGGAGTCACCTGCCCCCAAAGGAGGATCAGTGGCTGAGCTGTCCTCTCCATCTGAGGTGCTTCTCTCCCTGGGTCACACCAACACACCCCTGGTGCTCCCTTTCCCCTAGGAGTTGTGCCAGATTATGAAGAACTACCTGGAGGGGGACCTGGGGCGCTACATCGTGAATGTCACAACAGCAGCGGAGCTCTGCAGCACCACGCTGTGCCACGGCCGGGGGCGCTGCCTGCGCCAGGACAGCACTGCTGATGTGTTCCTCCACCTCAACTCCTCCAACTTCCAGCTGCGGCGCCGGGACAAGGACCATCCTGATAACCCTCTCTTCTGGGCCGAGGGCCAGCTGTCCTCTGCTGACATCCTCTTTCTGCGGACCCACTTTCACTGCCACTGCTACCAGGGCTGGCGGGGCAGTAGCTGCCAGACACCTGCTGGCCCCGGCAATGATGCCCCTGGGCTCCTGGCACCACTGGGACTTTGGGTGCTGTTGCTGCTTGCAAGCTGGTGCTAACCCTCACCCTGGACTGAGCTGCCCCTTTTTGTGGTGGTGTAGGGGCCTATTTAAGATATCCCTACCCTGCCTGGGGGGCAGCTTGTTACGGAGGGCTGCCCCTCACTGTGAGGGGGAGAGCTGTGTTGCCCCATGTCTGCCCTCCCTGCTGCAATGGTGATGGAGGGAGGAGGGGGCCCCTCTCCTGTTGTAAGGAGAGGGATGGGGGCAGGAGGGACATGGGGGCAGGGAGTGGGTTCTGTGTGGTGCTGAGCCCCCGTGTGCTGCCCCACACTCAAGTGCTTTACTTTGAATAAAGCTGGTGAGAGGGAGAGGTGTGGGCTGATTTTGGGGGGAAAAGGGGGACCACGGGTCACCCAACTCCCAGTCGTAGTCACCGTGGGATGGGAGCACGGGGGGTGGGTGTGCAGCTTCGCAGAGGCGCTGCAGGGGTGGGAGCTCTCCCGGTGGAGCCGGGGTCCCTCGGGGAAGGCACTCGAAAGGCTGGAGCTCTCCCCGCGGAGCCGGGGCCGCTCGGGGAAGGCACTCGCAGGGTGGGAGCTCTCCCCGCGGAGCCGGGGCCGCGTAGGTAGCCACGGCCGGGCCACCCACGTGGAGCCGCGCTGGTCACGCCCTGCCGGGCTCCGCCTCGGGATTCCCCGCCTGGCCCAGCCCCTTGGGTGTCTTGGCTACGCCCCCCTGGTCGTGGTGTAGCCCTGCGGGTCTGGGGACACCCCTGTGCCGTGAGTATCCTTGGGCTCCGCTGTCCCGTGCCCCGGCTGTCTCCCAGCCGTGCCCTCCTGTTCCCGTGTCGGCGCAGCCTCTCCGGGCACTGCTCTGATTTTTCGGGCGCCCGTGGGCGGCATAGCCGCCCTGCTGCCCGCACCCCTTGGCTGCTGTGAGTGTCCCCAGGCCGTGCCCTCCTGTGCTCCTGCCCTGTGTTGTGAGTGTCCCTATGCTGTGCCTTCCTGTGGGTGTCCCCATGCCGTGCCCTCCTGTCCTGTGTTGTGAGCGTCCCTATGCTGTGCCCTCCTGTGCCTCCTGCCTTGTGTTGTGAGTGTCCCCATGCTGTGCCCTCCTGTGCCTCCTGCCTTGTGTTGTGAGTGTCCCCATGCTGTGCCCTCCTGTGCTCCTGCCCTGTGTTGTGAGTGTCCCTATGCTGTGCCCTCCTGTGCCTCCTGCCTTGTGTTGTGAGTGTCCCCATGCTGTGCCCTCCTGTGCCTCCTGCCTTGTGTTGTGAGTGTCCCCATGCTGTGCCCTCCTGTGCTCCTGCCCTGTGTTGTGAGTGTCCCTATGCTGTGCCCTCCTGTGCCTCCTGCCTTGTGTTGTGAGTGTCCCCATGCTGTGCCCTCCTGTGCCTCCTGCCTTGTGTTGTGAGTGTCCCCATGCTGTGCCCTCCTGTGCTCCTGCCCTGTGTTGTGAGTGTCCCTATGCTGTGCCCTCCTGTGCCTCCTGCCTTGTGTTGTGAGTGTCCCCATGCTGTGCCCTCCTGTGCCTCCTGCCTTGTGTTGTGAGTGTCCCCATGCTGTGCCCTCCTGTGCTCCTGCCCTGTGTTGTGAGTGTCCCTATGCTGTGCCCTCCTGTGCCTCCTGCCTTGTGTTGTGAGTGTCCCCATGCTGTGCCCTCCTGTGCTCCTGCCCTGTGTTGTGAGTGTCCCTATGCTGTCCCTTCCTGTGGGTGTCCCCATGCCGTGCCCTCCTGCGCCCCCCCGGGCTGTGCCCTGCCGGGCCCAGCCCGATGCCGTGAGTTTCTTCCCAGCAGTGTCCTCCTTCTTCCAGCTCCTGGCCGTCGCTCTCCGCTTCCCAAGCGGCGCCCGCCCGGCGCAGCCCACGTCCATCACCGTGACCTTCCTCCCTCCCTCCCTCCCCGCCGCGTCCGTGTCTGTCTTTCCAGCCCACTCATCGCTGCGGGCCAGTCATGGGGTGTTGACTCTGCGCATTCCTTCCCAGCCGAGCCCGCCGCCGCCGGTCATTAAGAGGGGCTGACACAGCTGCTGTCCCCACTTCGGGGCTGCTGTGCTGGTCTCCAGCTGCTGATAAATTCGGGGTCTTCGAGGAGATGAGATAGGTGACCCTGGGTGACTGGCAGCGCTGGGGAAGAGAGGTGAGGATTAACACTGGTCCCGGCTTGGGGATCAAAGCATCGAAGTCTCCCCAGATCTGAGCTGTCCCCAGGCAGCTCCGGACCCACCCTGAGCCCACCACCACCATGGCATCAGCATGGTCCTGCTGGGTCCTCCTGCTGCTCCTGCCTGCCCTGGCCCACACTGGAGGGCCTGGCCCTGTCCTTGTCAATCGTCCCTTTGTCACCATCTGGAACATTCCCACTGAGCGCTGTGCTGAGAAGTACAATGTCACCCTTAACCTGGAGGTCTTTGATGTGTTGGCCAACGACCAGCAGTCCTTCATCGGGCAGGACATCACCCTCTTCTACAGTGACAAGCTGGGTCTCCTCCCCTACTACACGTCTGAGGGGGTGCCAGTGAATGGGGGGCTCCCCCAAAATGCCAGCCTGGAGGCTCACCTCTACCAGGCCACCCAGGACATCAAGGTGACCCTGCCCAGCCCTGCTTACAATGGGCTGGCTGTCATCGACTGGGAGAAGTGGCGCCCACTGTGGATCCGCAACTGGGACTCCATGAAGATCTACCAGGAGAAGTCGGAGGAGCTGGTGCAGCAGCAGCACCCACAGTGGCCCCCTGAGGAGGTGAAGGAGGTGGCCAAGCAGCAGTTTGAGGAGAGTGCCTGCAATTTCATGAACAAGACCCTGTGGCTGGGTGAGAGCCTCCGTCCCAATGCCTACTGGGGCTTCTATGGTTTCCCCGACTGCTACAACAACCACTTTGATAGCCTGCCCTACAATGGGACATGCCCAGAGGTGGAGCAGCAGAGGAACAGGAATCTGTCCTGGCTCTGGAAGAGCAGCCAGGCACTCTACCCCAGCATCTACTTGCCCTCCTCCCTCAATGGTACCAATAAGGTCCTCCCCTATGTCCGGCACCGCGTGGCAGAGGCTTTTGCTGTCCAGCGTGGCATCCTTGACAGCAGCATCCCTGTCCTGCCCTACTCCCAGATTGCCTTCGAGCTCACTGTTGACTTCCTTTCCCAGGTGATGGGGATATGGGGATAGTGGGTACCTCTTGAGTTGATGGGTTGGCACTGGAGAATCTTTAGCTTTGCTGGGGCTGTGCAGGGGCTTTGGGGACCACTGACTTCTCCTCTCCCCTTGGGTGCAGGAGGACCTGATGAACACCATTGGGGAGAGCGCAGCTCAGGGTGCTGCTGGCATCATCCTCTGGGGCAACCTCGACTACAGCACCTCCAAGGTGAGTGCAGAGGGTGGCACTGGGTCCCTGCCAGCAGGGACCCGTAGTTCCTCAGCTGTGCAGGGCTGTGACACCACGTACCATTGCAGGAGATGTGCCTGAGGCTGAAGGACTATGTGGAGGGGCCCCTGGGCCACTACATCGTCAATGTGACGGCCAGTGCTGACCTGTGCAGCCAAGCCCTGTGCTCCGGCCATGGGCGCTGCGTGCGTCAGGGGAACAAGAAGGGCTTCCTCCACCTCGACCCCTTCCACTTCACCATTGACCTGCATGGCAGCAAACCCTGGGTGGTGACTCAGAGCCTGGAGGCTGGTGATGATGTCTCCCAGCTGGACAAGGAGTTCAGCTGTCAGTGCTACGACAGGTGGCAGGGATCCCGCTGTGACAGCCAGGGCTTCTTCAAGTGATCTTCCCCCATCCCACCCCAGGGACACTGAGGAGGATAGGGTGACACCAGCACCCTTGCCATGGGGTTGGGAACTTGACTGTGGGGCTGTTAATAAAACCAGAAACACCCACAAGCATCTCCTTGTCTTCTGTTGCAGCACATTTTGGGGTGGGAGGGTCTCCCAGCAACACCAGTGGTGCCTTTTGATGCTGCCAAGAGCTGTGCATTGGGCTGGGGATTGAGGGTCTAAAGCCTCAGAGAAAGCACTCAAAAAAAAAAAAAAAAGGTATATGGCAAAAGACAAAAGAAAGGGGATGAAAGGACAAGAGGATGAGAAAAAGGGAAATGATGGTGAGTAGAGGGGATGGAGTGAAAAGATGTGCCTGTGTGGCTGTAGCTGGAGGAGTGTGCTCTCCAACCCCTCACCAGGCACAGAGGAGTGTAGGGAAACTGCTGTCCCCACTTTGACTTTCCCTAGGATTACCATATGCAAACCAGGTCAGCCCTCAAATTATATGCAAAAGCACCAATTTCTGCCATACCTACTTTAAAGTAGTTTAGGAGAGGGCATGAAACACTGATTCCTCAGTCCAGCTGAGGTAAAGATGTTGCCATCTTCATTTAGATGTTCAGCTTGGTCAGGGGGGAACACATGTTCTGTGTTCTCAGGCCCTAATTCAGGTAATCTCTCCATGTTGGGACTGTGCTGCCGAGCACTGTGTGTTTACCAGGGACTCACAAACTGGTACCCTTAATTTTTATTCTGGTTAACATAAACCACTGCAAAGTGCAGACCATCCTCTGCAGCATGTGTGTCAAGCCAATTTTTACTGAGACATGACCATCCTGGTCAGTGGAAAGGAAGGGCAGAATGAAGCAGCATCCAGTTTAGATGCTTCAGCTAAATCCTCTTCGCTAAATTGGGCCAGAGTAAGTGCTCTTATCAGAGATTCTTCCTTCAGTCATGGGATAATGGGTTGTCTACTCTTGGTAGAAGCTGAGCCCTGGCTCTATGGCACAGTCAAGTCACCTGAAGAGTCCCAGGGGTTGTGAGCTCTTGGTGTCCTGATATGGCTCGGGAGAATGTCTCTGCAGAAGAGAGGACCTCTCATATGTAGATGTGACAGGGAAAAGCATCCCCAGAGCACCCCACATATAATTTTCATTCTGGCTTTGCTTTCTAGGGCTAAGAACCCAGGCTGGGCTCCTCTCAGAGATTGTTCAGCTGGTGCAGATCAGTTGCTTCTGCTTGGTCTGTGAGTGTTCAAATAGGAGTAGAGTTACAAGAGCCAGACCCTTCTGCAGTGAATTGAACTACATATGGGGACAGTGGGTCTTTGTATTTCCAAGCCAGAGGCAGACAGAACCAGAGGGGCTGTGTGGCCCACTGCCTATCACCCAAAGCAGTCACTTCCTTGCACAGAACATTTGCCCTTCCAACAGCTCATCCTCAGACAGAGAAAGAGAGTCTCTTAAAGCAACAGAACTATGTAAGAACAGTATTTTCCATTGTCCAAATAGGACAGAACAACTGGAAAAGGTTTATTGTTCAAACAGTTTATTAAAAAAATCTATTAGTAGGCTGTATCTATAACTAACTCTATTACTCAATATATCTCTAACTCTGTGTATCTGTTAGACTATATACTCTGTTCTGGCAAGCTTTGGAAGTGTGGCAGCAGCTTCGGTGGAGACGGGTGGGCTTCCGCCCATCTGTTGGTGGGTTCAGTCGATGTGGGTGAAGATGTGTGCATGGCCCTGCAAGCTGACCCTCTGAGCTTCTGAAGGGACCTTTCCTCCAGCTCTGCTGCACCAGGGGCCCTACATCTGAGGGCAGCTCTCCTCAGGCACGTCTCCAGCAGCCGGGGATGTGCTCGGTTGAAGTAGGGGTTGTAGTAATAGAGGACCTAAAACAGGCAAAGGAGAAGAGTTAGTTGCCACCCTCCCAGGACTGGAAAACCCCAAGAAATGAGAACTAGGACTCTGAATTACAAAAGAGGATCATGGGTACAGAAAAGGACTCTGATGGCCATGTCGAATGTAAACCTCATACTAAAGCATTGCATGATGGTTAAGTCATCACCACCCCTGGGTTTTTTCCCTTTAGGAGCAGAGCAGTGTAGAATCTTCAAAAGCAGAAGAACTGCTTTGGAAGCCCAAATACCACTATTTTTCAGCAGCTTCAGTGCAGATATGGGCCATCAGGTAACCCTGTGGTCCTTAGAGGAATCTGCTCAGCATTCAGCAGGTGCTGCAGGAAGGTTTCAGATTTGGTACAGCAAAACACTGAACAAAGACATTCAGAGAAATCAGGTTACACTGAGTCTGTCTTTCCTTTTAATGGGTTCAAACTTGGCAGGTCTTACCAAACCCTATCTTATCTGTATTGTAGATGTATATATAGACTAACTCAAACCTGCCTGAGCATGGCCTGAGAAGGAAATTAAAATCAGACTGCTTGCTTCCATCCCCTTCTCCTCCATCACAGAATCACAGAATGGTCTGAGTTGGAAAAGACATTAAAGATGATTTAGTTCCAATCTCACTGCCTTGGGCAGGGATGCCACTCACTAGACCAGGTTGCTCAGGGCACTGTCCAGCCTGGTTTGGAACACTTTCAGGGATGTGATATCCACAACTTTTCTGGGCAACCTGTTCCAGTGCCTCACCACTCTCACAGTAAGGCATTTCATCCTAACATCCAATCTAAACCTGTCCTCTTTCAGTATAAAACCATTGCCCCTTTTCCTGTCACTCTCTGCCCATATAAATAGTCCCTTTTCCTTCTTTTTATGAGCCCCCTTGTAAAAAGTGGTTTCTCTGCCCACAAATTGCCCTCTGTGCTTCCAAACATCCATTTTCAAAGATGCTCTATCCAGGGCACAAATTTCTTTCAAAAAGCTGCTAACACCAAGTCCTGTCCAGAAGAACTTGAGCTGTGAGCACCCCCAGCACTCACACAGACCCTGGCAATGATGAACAATACTTGATTACTGCAGTTACTACGGCCAACCTCTTCATTTCTTATTATTACATTGAAGAGTATCTGAGAATATATCACTGGTGGCATAATTAGACCTTTGGATTCCCCAGTCATGGCTTACAGAAACATGCACTGGGTTATTACCAAGCTCTTTGCAAAGCTGAGGCCCCTGAAAAAAATTAGTCATATTGGATTTTGGCCCAGAATTAAATGTTTTATCTAATTCTTACAGAGATAGCTTGGTAAATGTTGGGTGTAAATGTTGAAACAATATTATCTTAGTATTTTTTTAATGTGGAATGTGATTTAACTTAATGAGCACTCAAACATGCTCCTCCCAAGTTACAGAGAATCTGCTATCTGCCCTCTACTAAATGCTGAAATTGAAAGCAAAGTTCACCTTGTTATTCACACAGAGAAAATTACCATGAATTTCAAGTCTTCTTTATGCCTGAAAGGGATCAGGGCTGTGTGCTCATAACTTCAAGTAATTTAATATGCTCTAAATATTCAGCTACTGAAAATTCAGTCCATACTTTTGGACTGGTCTGGGGTTCTCCTGGGCACAGTATTATCTCAGTCCACTAACTGAACTAAACATTGAGGTGTTTAGAGGAAAGAGATGTTTCCTTGGGAGTTGCAGAGGGTCTGACACAGTCAGAAGCCACAGGAGCCCTGCAGAAACCTTGTCTTTAGGTGCAAGCTTCTGACTTACCCTTAAAATAAAGGTGAGGCTGGAAACCTGGGCCAGCTCTTTTTCTTGATGTTTAAATAATGCAAGCTTGGGCATGAATGCAGTTTGTCACTGTCAAATAATAGTCTTAAATGTGTAAGAGGATTTGTTTTATTCATCCTACTTATTGTAGCTATTCCGCTGTCCTTGCCTCTTACAGCATATCTAAAGACACCCAAGGCACTGGATTTCATGTAATACAGCTTGTCTTGCTCCAAACTCCGAGGCACAGGGACCAGAAAGCCCCTGCACGTGGTGCCAACACGGTGCATTGGAAGCACCGAACATCTGCTGGGTTGTTTTGATGCAGGTCTGAGAAGCACACAATGCCTTGCACGTGGACCACGCTCGGCAGCAGAGTGCTGGAGAGGAGCCAGCACAGTCCACAGGCCTTTGTGTGCTCACATTTCTGCCTGCTCCACGTCTCCTGGGTGGGATATGCTCATGGTGCTGCCACAGCAGCTCCTGTTTTCCACACTCAGGATGAGTGAGAAGCCTGCTGTGTGCAGAGCTCGCTCGTCCATTGTGTTGCAGGGTTCACACTAAATTAATTTCTAGGCTTCTTCCATGTGCTGCTTCAAGGAACAAGGGAAGTCTGTCACTTAAGAACTGTCCTTACATTGCCTAGTTTTTCATTTCAGCAACTGATTATTTTTTTGTCTAGGTTGCTTAAGCCACATAACTCCACAAATAATTTATCCAAAGTGCTTACCACGGTTTACTATCCCAAACAGAGAGAATTGAACTGCTGACTGCTGTGAAGGATTACTTTACTATCTAGAATGAAGATGCTCATAGTAAGAAGCTTTTAAATGCTTTGATATGACTAAGACATACCCTACACCCTACCCTTCAGCTATACTACTTTAAGTCTTGCATAAAACAGATGGACAAAAGCCCTCCTGAAAAATCCACAGGCTTTTCAGATACAAACAGGAAATTAGAGGTCTTGCCATGTTTTTCTCACATGCAGTGTCAAAGCTCTCTTTTGATTACTGTTTCAAAAGTGAAATATTCAGCTTCTAAATAAGTAATTTCCAGGATTTGAATGCAAGACACTGCATCCCAAACCCTCCTTAGTGTCACCTTTGCTCACTCAGAGCAGCACTGACTTGAACACAAGACCTTTGAGCTACCAGTTACCTAAACTGAAAGTGGATCTTCCTTACAGTCTCTTTGTATTTGTGTTTGAAAATTACCTACTCCTTGCTTTTTCCCTTGCTCAGGTATTTCTAGAAAAGATTTTAAATGTCCCCAGATTTAAGAAAAATCTAAAATATTCTTCAGGGGCTGTTGTTCTGGAAGTGGCATTCTTTGTTTCTGAGCACTAGCAGGAATATCAGCCTCCCTTCCTCCGGTTCAACAGATTGCAATTTCAGAAGTTAGTTGGAAAAAAACCCTCTAAGCCCTGAAGCATGGGCTGTGGGCCCTCAGCAAGTATTTAAACATCCAGCAAAAACAGCAGACCTTGCTTGAGGTTACATAAACAGAAATGCGTTTGGGAACTTGTCCTACTTTGTTCCATAGTGTTTTTAATCTGCCCGGGCTGGGGCTGGCACCAGAACAGGACTTTAACCACAAAAATGTGGGTGCAGCAGCAGCAGCAGCAGCAGCAGCTCCTTTGTTGGGAATGCTTTGGGCCTGCCAGAGGCAGGGCTGGAATGTTGGGGGGCAAGAAGGACTTCCACGTCCTCTCTCCAGGAAATGTGTCCTTTGTGCTTCTCGCTGCCGTCGGGACCGCCAGAGGCAGAGCCCTCGTGCTATTTGAGCGTCTCTCCTGCTCTGATTTGGCAGTAACTCCTCTCCTAGTTATTTTCCACTGTGGGATTTTAAAAACAGGCTAATCAGTGTCCTGTGCTGGCATTAGTAAGTCAGCAGGAGGGTTATCAACAGCCCACGGAGGGTCAGAGTAAGGCCCTGTGGGTGATTTCGGTGAAGCCGTTCGCTTGTGCTGTAGAAAACATCTTGCAAACTCATTTTCTTTCAGTGACATGCTAAGCACAAAACCACACAGTGCTCCAAACCCTGCTCTAATCTGCTGGTGCAGACTGAAAGCAAACACCAAATAACACAGTAAAACATTTTAGGTGAACTGTCCTGCATTTGATTATAACTTCTCAGGAGGAAAAATTTGATTTGACGGGTTACTGGTCCTATTTCCCAATTAAGACATAAATAGTTGTAATCCTCTGGGCAGAGTTTGAGGTTAGTTTCAGCAAAAACAAATCAAGTTGGAATTGAACAGAGGGGAAAACCCCACAGCTTGGAGACCAAACCTGCTTTCAGTACAAAGCATATAATCATTATTATCTTATTTGTTTTAATACACACCAAGTGATACCTGCACACAGCAGATACCAGCTGAGATAACAGGGAGTTCAATATTTGAGGCCTGGCTTTTCTCACCATAGCAACAAATGTGTAAAGAGAGTAAGAGGGCACGGATAACTTGCAGCATCCAGCACAGCAAGGGCAGTGTTGCTGGAAGACTGACTTTCATCAGGATATATTATATACTGCCACAGGGCATGATGCAGAACCACAGGGGATGTCAGAACAGAGGAATCCAACGTACCCTGGGGAGTGTGTGTTGTGCAAAGCATCAGCAGAATAGACATAGAGGTAGGTGTTTGCTTCCTTGTCTTCAAGACAGCTGGGAAAAGGGGTGGTCTGTGTTTAATTTTATTCTCCTTTTATAAAATAGTGGAGGTGGTGACTCTTGAACCTGAGTCTGTGCTCCCTGACTGCATGAACCAGCTCTTGGGGCACCAGTGACTCTTTATAGTCACTGGCCTAAAACAGAAAAGCCTCCCAAAGGTACCCCTTTCTTTCTATGTCATTGCAACCCTATCAAAATTAGTTAGATGGAACAGTTTTTTGGTCAAAAATCCATACTGCATTTATTCACACCTAAATTACATTTTATTTCATGGATTGTTCAGTCAGCTCTGACAATCTGCTCATAGAATTTGTTGAATCAGTGATTACATTGAATTGAATGAAGTAATTTAAAAAGTTGTCATCAGTGCCCCATCAGTGTATGCGACCAGGTGAGCCCAAGAAGAACTGCCACCAAAATCTATTCAGAGCTAATCTTCAGGATGTTGGCCAGCAAGGTCATGAAACCTTTTCTGCCTCAGTTGTGGTTAGATGGCATACTATGAGTGCTAATTTTCTGGTAGCTACCAAAAAAAGCCTTACCTTTGTTTTCTAAGCAACAAAAAACATTTCTACCTGTGCAGGTTTATCTAGAAATACCCAGAATGTCAATAACCCAGAATAAGGGGATTCATCTTTAGAATGCCCTGGTCAGGTTTCTTGGTAGATAAATTGGTGTCAGATGTAAAATAACCAGGCAATTAATTGATGAGGAATCCCCAAGTGAGACAGAAGGAATACACATCAGAGTATTAATTTCTATTGTGGTCCAAGCATACCATTTATTTCTTCTACTGCTCAGACACTAGTGGAAAGAAATCCAACACCAATGCAAGCAAATTGTCAAAAAATGTGCTTAATATAATATTTATATAATCTTCTTACATGCTGCCTGTTGTGAAGGGGAGCTGTGATTAAAGATACATTTTTTCTTAGTCAAAGGTTATGGAAAATCTCCGTTGTCTGGGATCAAGAAGCAGCACTTGACTACAGCTGCATGTACAAAAAACAAGCAGCATAAAAATAGCCCGACAAACACTCCAGCAATGCACATAACAAGATTTCCCTCTCCCAAAGAGCCTGAGAAAGGCCAGGCAAGCTTTTAGGGTCTGACCAGACTGGAGATGAGAATTTTCACTCACAAAGATAAGGCTTCCCAAACATCCCAAGTCTCCAGTGTCAGGATACCTTAACATGCTCCTATGCTTTTGGGACAAGGATGCACCTGATTTTTGAAGATCTTATTGTCTGGACAGAAAAAATAGCTCAGAGAAAGAAAAAAACCCAAGGTACAGCATGAGTAGTGATCACAAGGTGACTACATGAATAATTGTATTAACTTTTGCTTGACAGTTCACCAATTAGTTCCTGCTTTTTATCCTTTTCCTTCACACTTATAATTTGGGTAAAGATTACAAGAGTATCTTTATTAAAGACTTGTGTTGTCTGGCTCAACTGATCACATGCAGTCCTGCATTTGCTCAGTTTCCAAGAAATTTAACAAAGGACCCAACAGCTTAAACCTTTCAATGAAGCTGAGAAACTGGACCTCAACTTAGCTAAAATAGTTACAAAAATCCAACTGACTCACTCATCTTTAAGTTATTGTCATTCAGAGGTAAAAATTATTGGCTCACACTAAAGCAGGATAAATTAACCTGTGAAAATACCATGCCTGCCACAGCAAAGTCCTTCTGATAAGCCCGATCAGATGCTTTTCCTTGCCAAGCAGCCAAAGGCAAGCTGCATTTCTGTGGCCTTCAGTTCTTTGAAACCACAAAGCCACATTTAGGGCAAAAAATTTTCCAAAGTCTGCAAGTGTGGAAATGTTTCCAATATGACTATTTTTGAGAAGGGCACAGGGCTAAGTAAAACATTTTCCAAACCCATGACCCAGCTTGCTCAGTCTATCCGAGCACAAGTTAGGATCAAACATCCCAGGCAGAAACTGTGAGTATTTACTTTGAATGTTCTTCTCTCCTGCTGAGTTTTCCTAAATGCAAATAAACTGTCAGATTTCTTTCCCCCCTCATGAATCTGTTCCCAGTTCCACTTGCCAAACTAACTAGACCTCCCCAGTTTGGACAAAATCTCAACAACCTCATCAGTGGTTGATGCACAGATCTTGAGCAAAGCCCAAGACTTCTAGCAATGCTTGCTATTAATACCTGTACTGGTATTTGCTTCTAAGAACACTCAACTCCTCTGCACAGTCAGGATGCTGCAGAACAGCCCTTCTGGGAGCACAGTTGATGCACCATGCCAAGGAAAGGCTAAGGTGTGCCTTCCCACACAGAAAAGCTGTGGAGGAGGATAAACATGGCTAAGCAGAAGACAAAAACCACCAAAAGAAAACACAAGCCTGTTTGATCCCCAGCAAGGCCTGCCCCCCAGCCCGTGTTGGGTTACAAGAAACCTTTGCAACTGGTTCTGGGGACCTTTTGTTCTGCCAAGAGGAGTGGAAGTTTCTGGCTGATACTGAGCTACATCTCTCTGGCCAGCAGGAGAGGGGGGTCACTTTGAACCTTTTTACCAACACAAAGCTGGGTGGCATTGTTGGATTTCCTTAATTTCTAAGGCCAGGAGGGTGAACTGCTGCAGTGCTTAGTCCTCTTAAGCTCCATTTCTGGCCCTACCTCACTACCTGCTGCTTCACACCAACTGAAAAACCCTTTCTTTTCTTTTTCTTTTTTTTTTTTTTTAAGAGAACATGGGGATAAGATTTCACTAAGCCCAGAAACCATGACTAAAAGATGTTTCAAGGGCAGCGCAGATGAGACCAAGGGCCTCTCCCTTCCCCCAGGACTCAGAATCACAGCTTATTTCAGTGGCTCCAAGCTGGAAGGAGTCAGACCAAAACCAGTTAACTATATCAAGTTCTGAGCTATGCCATGTGTGCCAGTGACAAATGCTCTGCTCCAGAAGAGCAGCAGGGACATGGTGGCTATTGTACACCACCACATCATCCCCACCCTTCACGTTGTTAACAGTGGACAACAAAGATCGCTAAAGCAGAAAAGGCCTCAGTTACATGAACTCACTTGAGCTCCTTAAGAAGATAAAGCAAAGCATTAATACTTCATTTATTAGAGCCCAACACCTGCATGGTGGCACCTTGAGAAGCTGTTGAGCTCTAGGGGCTGCACAAGCAGCTGGGTTTTACTCCGTTGGTTCCCCAAGAGAAAAGAAAGTCGTTCTTTAGCATGGCAGCAACAGTGAAACATTTTTCAGCCCCATTTGCCCTTAGTTGCCAAAAAAATAGATTTCCATGGTGGCTGTTGCAATGTGGGATTGGAGGAGGGGTAGGGGCTTGGTGTCTCAGTCCAAAGTAACTCAACTCTCAATGAGTCACCAGACAAGCACTTGAAGGAAGTGATACTGAGCATCACACTGAACTCAGACACTGAGTTTCCTCATTGCAGGAGACATCATCATCTGGAGATAAGAATGCAATATTCCCTGTTTAAATAAAACCAAAACACTAACCAAAAAAACAAGCTTTATTTCATGTGGATTAATTTCTCTATGCAATCAAGAAGCCATCCTTTGTTAACTAAAGTTTTAAAGCACCAGATGATACTCGGGCAGAACCAGCAGAGTTACAATGTTTATGATACCAGTGGGGGCCTGAAACCACTGCCCAGACAGCCAACTTAGACCTGATATCACTTGGAGACTGCTTGGGAAGCAAGACTGAGTTGTGTAGGTAGATGAAAAGACATCCCACCAAGATAAAGAAAATTTTCATGTGAATTTTAAGCAAAAAGAAAATCAAAATCTCATCTCAGTTGCTTATGTCAATCATTTTCATCTTAAAGGGGAATTATTCTGATCTTTTCACTAGCAAGTAGCTTTAGGTTGATGCTTCCTTAATCTTCTTTCATTTTCTGCTTGGCCCCTCTTTCATCTGTAGTGGTGTTTCCCCCTTCCAAAACTTGTTTGCCTATCTCTGCAGGCCAAAGACACAGGACAGATAACAGCTCACCCCCGAGCACGGTGCTGCCTCTCCAGGTCCTTACCCCAGTGCAGGACGTACTTAGAATATGATAACAGCTCTGACGCTTTTATGCACACCCATTTGTTCCTGCCTACCTCAGATGGGCAGCCTAATGAAATTACAAAGCTGTTAGGAAAGGCAAGCACAAAAACAACCTGCCCCAACTTGAACAAAGTAATAGACACGCTTCAGTATCACCCCAAGGCTGGTATAAGGAGCTGGAGGATTGTTGTCACCGACGCTCGAGCTGCCACATTGTCCTCAGGGATCCTGAGTGGCAAGGACAAGGAAAAGCTCCCTCCCAAAGCAAGTGAGTGTCTGTGCCCTGAGCGCAAGTAGAATGTGTAATAGCCTCGACTGGTTTCATCTGTGACCACTTCGGCTCTGTGGGAGGCGGATCCCAGCCCTGGCTTGTCCCCGTACCGGGGTGGGGTGGGTTCTGGGTCATACTGGGGTCACCTGCGGCTCGGCGGGGAAGCCGCACAGCAGCTCCCGAGCCTGGCTGGGGGCTCGTTGCCGGCCAAACACCTGAACGCACTGATGATGCGGACCTGCCACCCGGCCGGCTGCACTCACCCCCAGGTCTGCAAAATGGCTACGGCTGCTCCACCTCCCCCGTCTCCTTGGTATTTATTTATTTATTTAGTTATTTGTTTGTTTAAATTTGGTTCGTTTTAACCAAACACCGAGCCGAGGCGCGGCTGCGGTCCCGGCCGTGGGCGCGGTGCGGGCGCTCCCGCAGGCGGTGCCTGCACGGAGGTNCCCTTCGTGGGGACCCTCCTCAGGGCTCCCCGGGGCCGTCCAGTCCCGACCCACCCCATCCCACCCTCCGCCGGAGCCGAAGCGAAGCCGCAGATGTGGGGCTGCCGTCGCCGCGGCCGCTGCCCCCAGGGCCGGCGCTGCCGAGGTAGGACCCCCTGCACGGAGCGGGGCTGGGAGCTTAGCCCCTTCCCATCCACGGGAGACCCCTGCACGGAGCGGGGCTGGGTGCTTAGCCCCTTCCCAACCCGCGGGAGCCCCGTGCACGGAGCGGGGCTGGGAGCTTATCCCCTGGCCATCCCACCCCGGCTTCCCACCCACGGGGCAGCCCCCGGCCCCCGAGAGACCCCCGCGCCTTAGGGCGAGGGTGCAGGGGGGGAAGGTCGTGTCTTTTCGGATCCCCCCGGTCGGAATTTTCCCGTCCGCCTGCGCCAAGGAGTGAAGGTGCCCGGCATCGCAGAGGCTCGGGAAGTGGGAAGTGGGATTTACGGCTTCTGCTGGAATAGCCCAAGGCGGAGGAAGGTTTGGGAGATGTGGCGTGGAAAGAGGGAATTGTAGTGTAGCAGTGGCTGTTTGCTTCCCGAGTTATTTTTGGAGATTGCTTTGCTGTGATGGGTTTTTTTAACTGTCTGTGGGAAGGCGGGATTATATCGAGCTCCTCCAAACCTTGATGCCCTCCATTGGCTGAGGAAGGGTGTAAAACCAATCCTTTGGCAAATACTGATCCAACTGGTTAGTTCTTCTTCCCTTGTTCCTAAAGGCAACACCATAAAAACACATAATCTGCATCTTTTTTATCTTGCTCTGTGAGATTTGGCTGCTGGCTCGTTGGGGCCTTCCTTGGAAAGGGCTGGCTCTCCCTGGGGATTGAGGTCTGGCGTGTTTGTAAGGCACTTCGGGTAATGTGGGATGACAGCTGTGACACGAGTGGACCAAAACTTTTGAACGTGGGCTCAATCGTGGTTATGTTTGGGTGTTTTTGTCCCCACTTTCTAAGGAAAATTGTGTTACACAGACTGGAAGATAAACCTGGTGCCTTCCTGGGCACTCCTGCTGCCCTGGGGTGGGATGGGGAGGCAGAGGTGGAGGTGGTAGCGGAGGCATGTTGTGCTTGGGTGTGTTAACGGGACTGGGGAGCCTTGGCCTGGCACCCTGAACTCTCTGGCTCCACAGAAAACTGGGTGTCACCAGGTGCAGGGTGGCTGTGGTTCCTGCCACAGTGAGTCAGAGAATTGCTCTTGTTTACAGTCATCACTTTGCTTCTGCTGGCCTTAGAGCAGGCAGTGCCTACTCCGTCCGTGCCTGACTCCAACCCAGGGCGTGGAAGTGGATTTCAGTAAGGTTGTGTTTAAAAACTACCTGAACTAAGAGGGAGGACTCGGATTCAGGGGTGAAAGGCAGTGATGGGCCATTGCTTATCTATGGAGGAACCAAAACCCCTCCACTGTTCCTTGGGTCACTTGCACAGTGCCTGCACTGGCATCTCCCGTGAGCAGGGATTTGTTGGCTGTGCCAGAGGAGCTGCTGAAATGGATACTGCCCTCTCCTCCTTGTCAACACCTCATAGCCTGGTTGACTGTTGGCTCTGTAGCAGGTCCCATGGTGCTTGTGTGAGAAGGAAAAAAAATGTTCATACTGAAGAAACTTGAAGACTTTTAAGGTTTTTAAATCTTTAAAGATGTTAATTCTGAATCAAGCATTTTATATTGACTAATGTCAAAGAGAAACTAGTTCATGTAAGGCAAAAATGTACTAAGCTAAATACAACTTGGGATGATCATGTATAGGGTCAATTGATTTTTGTAGTGCTCTGCAGAGAGGTGAAGATGGGACTGAATAAATACCCGTTGTGAGATTCCGGTGCTCATCCAACGTGTTGTGAAGCAGTTTGTGAAGTTTCCAGTAAGTTTGCTTAATGTGGCCTTACTCAGTTGTGAGGCACTCCCATAATTATGGCTGCAATTAAAAGCAAAGACATCCATTTACATAAGATGCCAGTCCTTCTAAATCGGTGCATCACCTAATGAGAGCATTCGTGAAGGGGTGGTTATGCAGGATGAGGACCCAGAGCTGAGAGCATTTTGGTGAGGATTTTGTTTCAGAACATCTGAAGGATCTGCTATGAAATAGAACATTTTGTTATGAAAATGTACTGATTCATAAATATAACCCTTACCAGTAGTAGGATGTTATTGAGTTAAGTGATTATAACACTTTATTTTTTTAATGTATCATCCATCTGATTTAAAAATAAATCAGCTTGGTCACATCAGTATTTTTCTCAATTTGATTGCGTCAATGTTCCTTCTACTCATATGAGTAAGAGATTTGGTAAATCCAACTTGTGGATGGTATTTAATTGCTGATGAAGCACTACAGATGTGTTTGAATTGCTCACTGAACTTGCATGGTTTCCTTGGGGCTTAACCTCTGTGTGTGATGTCCACAGATTTTTCTTTGAGATAAACAAATAATAGACTTAAAGTGCTGGAAGTCATTGTGTAGGTGGGCAAAGCTTCAGCTTTCTTCTGAAAGAAATGACCTAGTGAAGTATTCCTGCCTTTCCACTCTATATGATTTGGTTTATTCCTTTTTTTATTTATTTCAGTTTACTGAATATGGTGTAAGCTTGTTATCCCCACACCCTAGGTGGGGCAGCTTCTTGGGAGGAGTCACAAGGCCAGTGTAGTAGAAAGGGTACAAATTCTCAAAATGCAACTGAGAAAGCACCAGCCATGAGCCTGAAAAGTGCAGGGTTCCTTCAGTCTGCTCTGGTTTTCCCCAGAAGCCATTTCTTCCCATTTTAAGTAAAATAATTAGTCTGTTAACCTTTTCTCTCAGGCGTAGTGCTTGGCTTGTGCTCTCTGAGACTGTAAGAGGGTAATTAAATTGTATAAAGGAGTAAAAGGGAATAATGAACTCTAAACTCCCCAGTCTGCCTAGTTGGACTCTCCAACAGCTAGAGTTAAGTAATTTAGGTTGATTCCTGATTTTACAAGAGTTTTATCAGGCTCTCAAAGTGAGGACATGGAGAGAGTCCCACACTGCTTTCCCCAGGTTATTTCCAGAGTGGTGGGTTGATTTCAGCACGAGTTGGTTGTGCAGAGGGGCAGTGTCGGGGGGAGAGCTGGCCTGGAGTGCTCTGACAAGGCACCACATGGGGCCAGGGTGGTTAATAACCAGGCTTGTGCTTGGGTGCCTGCCAAAACCTGGCCCTAAATATTGTAATCACATACTAATTATGAATACTAATGTTCAGTGGCATTTAATGTATTACTGGGTGAAGTACTGACCTTGCAGCTGTTGGGTGGTGCTCCGTGTGCTGCGTTCTGCAAAATTATGGAATAGTTTGGGTTGGAAGGGACCTTAAAGATCCTCTCATTCCAACCCCCTGCCAGGAGAAGGGACACTTTCCACTATCCCAGGTTGCTCCAACTTCCATTCAACCTGGCCTTGGACACCTCCAGGGATGGGGCAGCCACAGCTTCTCCAGGCAACCTGTGCCAGGGCCTCCCCACCCTCTCAAGGAAGGATTTATTCCTCGTATCTAATGTAACCCTCTGTCAGTTTGCAGCCATTTCCCCTTGTCCTGTTGCTCCGTGACCTTGTCAAAAATCCCTCTCCAGCTCTCTTGTAGCCCCATTAAGCACTGGAGGGTGCCTAATGCCTTCTCTTCTCCACAGTCACTGTGGTGGTGTGGGTCTGTGAATTTCTGTCCATGCAAAGAGAATAAACACTTGGGTTTTTTGCATAATATGTGTAAATTTATCTGTGCTATGGTAACAGTGCATTTGCAAGTGCCTTTAGGATTGTGTTTTGATTATGTCAAACTTATCCCTCATTTGAGAAGGTGGCGGATGGGGGGCTCTTCTTGATGTCTGTGACTTTCAAGGATCTGAAGTAATGCACTGGAATTAATCCTGAAGCCTCTAAGCATGTAGCTTCCATGAATACAAATGATGAGTCTCTTAATTGCAACTGACTTTTATCCACGTGATGGGTAAAAAGGGTGTTTTGCAATGTTTTATTAATAAAGTGGGATGGATCTGTCACGAATGCCAGTGTGGAAATAATATGCCTGTTACAGCCCTAAATTCTATGTTTCAATATAATTTCAGCATTTGGATATCTGAAATGCCTGTATTGCACTGGTTTCCAGATGATTCAGTATGTTACTGTCTTGTTTACAGGCTATGCATGAGTAGAAGAAGGGAGGAAAAGGTTAAAACAAAATGGGTAAAGGGGTTTAAGTTCTTTCCTCTCTTTTTGACTCTGAAGTTGAGCTGAAGTTGACCTAACTCACTCCTGAATAGGTGTTTTTTTTTCAAATTTTCTTCTTTCTGCATACTGTTCTGTCTTTGTGCCGAGCTGGCTTCACACATGTTGTGCCTTGGCACCAGGAGTTGCCAGGGGAGCTGTGGGATCCAGGCTCCCCAGCAGCTGCTCTCCTCTAAACAAGAGCTGCAGCATGCCCCCGCCAGACACGGGTTTGTTGTGGGGCTGGTGCATGTCACTGGAGTGATACCTAAAAATGACTTAGGCAGGCTATTTCTGCCTTCCTTGGAAAAGCCACTTGTGGTGTTGCATCTCTGGAAGTGGAGGGAGTTATTCCTCCACGTGCAAACAGCAGCAGACTGTGAGTTGGCTCAGTCTGTGCTGGCGCTGCAGGGGCTCTGTTTGATCCTGCATATATTTTAGGTGCCTAAGTAGGAAGGTTTCCCTAAGCAGCAAGAAATCCTCGTGTCTGGGTTAGGTACAGGTTGCCAGTGCATAGTTTTAAATCAAAGGATGCAGAGGACAAAATATTTTTTCTGATTTCTTTATAGCAAAAAGCTTCTATGTGACTATTTCCCCCCCTCCCTTTAGTCATAAGCTGATCTAAAAGCACAGCAAACATGAACCGTTTTAATGCATCTGAAACTGCTTCTGACCAGTGATCACTGCCACCACAGTCCTCAGATTTAAGGCTGGCTTTTCCTTCCTTTTAAATGTTCTTTCATGGTCATATACTTCCCTGGAAATCTAACTGATGCTGGTTAATAACAAGCAACACTTGTTGTTCATGGGAACCCTGTGGATACTCTTGAGCGTGGAGCTATGCAGCATTTACCTTCTGCATTAAGGAGGGGGGGAGAAAATAAAAGAGCTTTGTAGTTTTTTCTGCTACCAACGTGAAACTGTTTTCCCAAAAACAATGAGGAGATTTCAGGGGTTCATGACCTCTTGCAATTAAAAAATTTCAGATGGCTTGTGAGAGGGGCGAAGGAGGAGGGGGAGAAGCAAGCAGCCTGCTAGAGCTGAAGTCCTTACTCATTTTTGGTGGGAGATTGATCTAACAGCTGCTTTTTCATCCTGAGAAATGCTACTTTTGGGGATTAGAATAGGGGAGCTTAAAAATCCAAGCAGTCTCCCACAGATTTGTCTTGGGGTTGTAATTGATTTTTCTTCCCCACATTGGGCCAGTTCCAAGGATTTATGCTCATCTGGAGTCAGTCTCATGCCTGATGGGACACGTCAAAGCACTGTGTGTAGAGGGACTATTGTCAGGGCATCTCTTCACTCTTGGTCACCAGTTTTCACTAAAGTGGAGGAGGCAAATGTTTGAGACTTCTGTCCTGAGTGAAATAAAGCTCAGGTCAGAGAGTTCAATGGCCTTGGTGGTGAGGGGGAGCTCCAAGGAGGACGCAGACCAACCCAGCATGGGGTGGCTGGAGCCAGCAAGCCTGGACAGCTGGTGTTTCACTGGAGGTGGTGAGTGAGGCCACAGAACCATTTACTTCTGATTCTTTTATGTTCTATTTTTATATCCCTTATACATTTCGATTTGGGAATGTGTTTTTATGCATTCTGGTGCCAAAGACTGTCCCTTATGCTGTATGTGATGGAGTGTGGCATTCTGTGCACCTGAGTAATTTTTTTATAATGTATTTTCTCTATGGTCACAAAAGTTATTTTTTAAAGAATGTAAAGGTATTTTAGTCGAGGTGATTTTGTTTGTTTGTGGTTTTTTAGTTTAAATAGAAAGTTTCTTTACTTACGTTACACTGGCCACTCTCACTGGGTAAATATTTCCCCTTGCAAGAGTCTCATTTGTGCTGTTTGGCCTGTCTGCACTGCATAAATTTGATTATTTTGGCTGTCGTGATTTTGTTATCCTTATTAATCTCCCTCATTTGCATATTGATCCTGTTAGTCTCAGGAAGTTGATAAGCCATTTGGCTGTACTTGCAAAATAAACAGAAAATGAGAAATCTGCCCTGGAGGCTCTGAAAACTGAGATTCCCTGTGATTTGGATCTCTGTGTCTGACCTGTATTTTTTTTTTCCCCCTCCAGTGCTATTTTTAGACTACCTGACATCATTGCATTTTGCCAAATTAAGATTAATTTTGCTTTTGTTATAAATTCTGTCACTGGTAGCTTTCTGAGAAGCTTTGCTCTAATTTGCTTGTATTTTTATTTGGATGAATATGCTCCTTTTTCATAAGCTTAAGAATATTTCCAGCAGCAGCTGGCATCACATATGCTGTGAGTTTTTCTCCTCCTTGTGTCAGTGTCAGTTTTCCATGCTGGCTTTCCAGAGGGATTTATTCTTTGCTTTCAAAAAACCTGCTTTTCTGTCTCTCTCGCCTACGGGGCACCATGAAACCAAGTGTAACTGTAGAGGGCTCTGGGCCCGTTACCCTTTGCTCTTGCTTCCCTTGCCATGGGCTTTTCCCTTAATGACCTGCATGTCCCATATGGTAATGTAGGCTGGAGTACTATCCTCTCTTGGACCTTCAAGTCCCGTCCCACTTTTCCCCTTTGTTCTAGCTCTGAGCCAAACCTAATCCCCCTTACAACACGAGGTTGTTCTGCCTCTCCTGTCCGAGGCCAGTTTGGGAGCTTCTCTCTATTCCATGTAATTTATGTCACTGAAATGTTTGCAGACGCCTGTTTTGTTCTGGTTCTCTGCAACCTCTCTGCACAGTCACTGCTGCTTCTAATAAATTGTTCTTTCTTCCGTGATACTCTTCCCCCCCTCCTGGTCTGGTGTTTCCTCCTCCTCCTCCCACAGTTTGACCTTGTGCTGCCCTTGTCTCCCTGTGCCCTTTTCCAGCCGTTCACATGGCTTCAGTCTCTATTAAGTGCTGATGACTCACAGATGCACTCTACACCTCCGAAGGTTTGTCGCCCAGCCCGGTGACTGTTTTCCTCCTCGCCTTTTCCTCTTTGATTTTTTTCATCAATCATTCAGTATTTCAGGCCCCGAAACCCCAGGTGGTGCTTCCTGAGCTCTCTTATCTCTTGTCTTTTAAAGTGCTGCCATCTGATAGGTAGCTCTGTCCCAAAGCCTTCATGATTTCTTAAAAATTAATTTGATTTACTTTGTGCATTTGAATCGCATGCAAATTTTGTGTGCCCTTTATTGTCAATGTATTTCTCCCTTTTCATCTCATCAGACAACTTCCCTAATGCATGTAATAAGTTTTTACAGATGTTTCTCTTCAAAGTGGCTGTCTTGAGGAATTGTACTTGTGAAGCCAGTTGATAGCATTTGGTTTTAAAGATGGTGTGAAGTGTTTTAGTTTTACTCTGAGAAGGCAGTTGCCCTTATTTTGTGTTTTTTTTTTTTAATTTAGCAGCCTAGATCTAGCTACTAGGAGCAAGTGGGATTCATAGCATCCTAGCTGAGTGACAGGAGAAATGATGTGTATACATCATAAATATTAAAATGTCTAATATAAAAGTAGCTAAGCATAATTCATAAGCCTGTCAGCCTGGATATGGGTTGTCTGTTTTACTTAACATTGTCAGTCCTTTCATTGTGCTCCTTTTAACTACACTCCTACTAACAACAGCAAACCCAAACTCTGAATTGGGGTGGTTTTCTAATATGCTTATGTGATTGAAGGGGAATAGAGAGCTTTGAGGTGACAGAGACACTTTCAGAGTGCTCAGAAGAGATGACTTGTAAGCAGGTTCCAGAGGCACAAAGACATCCTAGTGGGTGCAGGTATGTTTCTACCTTTTCCTTCTCTTTCAAATATCACAAATTTACCAAGGCTTGATTTTCTGTGGTTATAACATGGCTATCAGGCAACTGAAGTGGAGAAGTGGACTTGCTGCTGCATCACACTTCCAAGGAAGAGGAGAGTGTGTCAGGTACACCCAGGAGCCAACCAGAGGTTGTGCGAGGCCGTACGTGCTGTTGCTGTAGTAACAACGTCAGATCCTACCAGAACAGTGTGTAGGAATGTCTGCCCTCAGTACACTTGCCATCTTGGAAACTTGGGATCAGTTAACTCTAGACCTGTGAATGTAAATAGGCAATTTGTGTAAATGCAGTGTATTTTGATGTCCTCTTTCTGAACTTCTTAGAAGCACATGCCCCCTCATGTAAATAGCTTGGAGTCCCTTGTATACAGTAAGAGGGTTTATCTACAAAGGGCTTTCTGACACTGGTTTGCACTCAGAAGACATGAATAATGGATGCCATCTTTCTTTTATGTTGCATCATAACAGGAAGATTTAAAATGTTGCTCAACTTTGTGATGATAGAAATCGTTTTAAGCAATACCTGGAAGCACCACTTGAGGATCTTGCCTGTTTTTCAGGGGAATAATTTCAGTGTTCTCTCAGAGGTAAAGATGGGAGGTGACTGCTTGGACTGGAGGTGTAAAGATTTAGTGATTTGTCCTTCAGATTTAATGAATACAGTTAATGCAGACCAACTTCATGCTACACTTAATGCAGGAAACTACCTTGCATGAGAACAACCTCATCTCGTTGCTGGAGTTTATCTCCAGACACGAGGTTTCTCCCAGTTTAAAATACAGCAGTTACTTCTTCTGAAATGTGATAACATCTAAACTAACATGTTTATATACTTAGAAATAGTGAAAATACTCTGACTGTGCTTTCCAGAATGGTTCACATAAAGGTAATGGAAGAACAGAGTGACAGTGTAGCAAGCTGTGTTTTTTCCTGCAGTTGACACTCCTGTATCTGTGAATCTGAGTGTTCTCCTGATAACCTGTATCTCCCCAAGCAATCTGAGGTTGATAGGTTTTATATGCCTAAAAGTGTAGCAGTGGATTCTGCAGAAATCTCTCCAAGACTTTATTGGTACAATTCTTACAATAAAACCTTTGTATAACTAGTTCTTGTTTCCTGATCATTAGGTTGTCATAGTTTGGAAAACACAGAACTGTGCTGGAATGGAGCCCCACATGAACACTCCTGTGAGGGGTTCATCACTGCTTTGCATGCACAGTGAATAATGATTGTGATGTTTCAGTAGGTTTTGTCTCAGCTTAATCTGTCCATTATTTGTATTTATACAGCTTTGTGTGGGATCTTGAGTGTTGTTTAAATCTGCTCCCCAGTTAGCACTGGAGAGATCTCTTGTTTTTAGTAGTAGCTCATTCTCATTGAAAGCATGATTATAAATGGGGTTTTTATCAGTCTCTTTGGTAGATTGATCTGTAGTCAGGAAGTCTAGTAATAAAATGAGCACCTATAAAATAACTTCCAAAGGTGTGTATTGCTGAGAGCAGATTCTTTTTTCAGTTCTGAATCCTTAATGGCTTTGCTTGCCTTTGAGGTAGCAGTCTACTTTAAGACAGCTGGAACTTTTTCCCTTTAGGCAGTGATAGGAAATAAGATATGAAGTGGATGGTGCCAGTAATGAAACTTAGTTGTTGCTCAGAAGAAATGGAGTAAGTGCTAGGGCCATGTACCACAAGGCTCAGTCCTTGTGATTTCAGTTGGTTTGGAATCAAGTCCCAAATGGAAGGACCTGTGGAAATGGTATGGGGAACCTGCTGAACTTGTCAGGTGGGATGCTTGAAATTTTTGGGGACTTAGTGGGCTATTTGTCATTTTTGCTGGTTTGATTCCTGGGACATTACTCTCGGAAAACAAAATGAATGGTACTTCTGGTTGAGGAGAGAACCATAGGCAGTCTTGAGGTGGAAGTCTTCATTTAAGAAGCTGACGTAACAAAAAGTCCTGAGAAACTGACCTGAGAAGGTATGAACCAATGCATGTCACTCTGCTAATCCAGTATCATGTCTCCCTTCCTGGATTGCTCATCGTGCTTGCTAAGCTCTTCATGGGAAGGAGCTCACTCTGTTCTCTGTGGGAAGCTCTGTGCGAAGGTTTTAACTCGTGAGGGATCTCTCCTGCAGGCTGACTGTTCCCAAGGCAGTGTGTGTCATCAGCAGAAGCTGGGGAACAGCCAGGGGAGAGAGAGAGGCACCTTCTTTTGGTGCAGCTTCCTTTATCTCTGGGTTTCCTTAGCAATTGAAGAGCAAGGTTGGGTTAGGACGTGTCACAAAGATCACTGTGTACCATGGAGAAGGGCATTGTGTTTTAGGCAGGTTATTAGGGACTTCTCTTCCACAGGGAGGAAAAACCTGCCAGGCTTGATCTGTACTTCAGAAATACGGGAATTACCTGGGGGAAAGAACAGTCTGTCCCCTGCTGAGGTAGCAGTGTAACAAGGGATATGTTGGGACGGACCAAGTGTCCCAGCTGCTCTGCAGTAGCTGTGGTCATTATAGTAGAAACTGGATGCAGCTGGAAGTCTTTTCACCAGCTGAGAACACCTGAAGAAATACTTAGTCAGAACTGTGCCCCACATCAGGTGTGTAGGGAGAAATCTCTCCCATTCCACCTGAAACCTGGTTTTGAAACGTTGGAGTGTTGTTCCTTGTGAACAAAAAGGCTGAAGCATAGTTGTGTGTTTGGTCACTGACTCTTCTCATTGGCTTGCAGTGTTGTAACAGCCTTGTATATATTAGATAGCTGTTCCTGCTGTCCTCGGGTGATGCTTCCAGCTGCATAGATTTTTGCCAATGAAGGACTGCCACGGGCCTGCTGAAGGTATACTTGATTTTCTTTTTCTTCTCTAAAAGAGAAAATCAATGCTAAGCTCAATAGGAATTAGCCTGTCTGCTTTATACACACACTGTGATGGAGTAGCAGGCTGCCAGTTAGCTGGTTGAAGCCAGCGAATCCATGTGAAATTGGGGAGTGTTGGCTGGGTGTCAAAGCTGGATATGGAAGATATGTGTGTGGCTGAAGGCTGTGCTGGTGTGTGTCTGTGTTTCTTGAATACTAGCCATATCTAATGATCTTTGCAGATTCTCTGTTCCTCTGTGTCTCCTTAAATTGTGCTGAAACTAAACTGGTGCTGTGCTGTGTGGTTAATGCTTTTTAGAGGAGTTGTAAGCTGGGGGGGGCACACAGCCCTGTCCCTGTACTTTTGTGAAAAGAGTAAAGGCTCTACTTCTAAACTCTCCTCCTCTCAGTATTACCATATGTAGAAAATGCAGATACCAATTTTAAGATGGGATAATTTAAATTAATTCCTGTTTGTCACTTCTAACTAGAGCAGTAACCTCCCAGTTGCAGTAGAGAGGGTTTGGATTTAGGTTTTTGCCAGCTGTTTATTGCCAGTTGAGTGTAGAGGTCAAATACAATTGGTTTTCTCAAAGCAAGCAGCTGAGAATGTGGGAATGAAAAAAAAATATCTTAAGATGTAGTAGAAGGAGAATTGCTTTAGAAAAATTGTAGTAGGTTAACGATGAAATATAATTTGTTGGTGATTAATATCTAGAAAGAAATGGGCATATTTAGGTCTGAATGTGAACTCATCCTCCCCATGTTTTTTGTTTTTTTTTCCATTTGGGTGAGAAAATAACTCAGGATCGGTAGGTGGACTTTTCTTCCGTGTAACTTTCTGTGACCTCTGACTGTACCTTGGGTGCTTAAAAGCCAAGTGCCGATGCATTTTACTTCTGTGGGGTTTTGCTGTCTCCTGTCACAGCGATCCCGGTGTCACTTGGCTGTTTGTTTCCAAAGTATTAATGGGGAATTACCTCGTTTTTCCAGAACTGTCTGGGCACGGACCATCTGCTGCGGCTCGACCCGTTCTCACCCCGCGGCAGCATCTGCTGTCCCTCTCCCTCGGGGTGTGTCCCCCCCAGGTGTGTGTGTGGGGGGTGTCGTTGTCGTCTCCCCCGTCCGCCCCCTGGTTTGTGTGTGTCCCACCCCCGTCCCCCCACTCGGTNGTGCCCCCCGGTGTGTGTGTGAGTGTCTCCCCACCCCCGGTTTCCCCCCGGTCTGTGTGTGTGGGGCTGTGTGTGTTGTGTGTCCCCACCTCCCGTCGGGGTATGTGTGTGTGTCCCCCCGCCACCTCCGCGTCCCGAGGGCGGTGCAGTTCCTCGGCCGCCGCCGGAGGACGCCCGCATTCCCGAATTCCCGCATTCCCGCGGGGTGTCCCCGGTCCGAGCGCGGCCTCCAGCGGCTCCCGGGGATGCGCAGCAGCCTCCGGAGCGCTCACCTTCCGCAGAACGCCCCGCGCCTGTCGCTCGCTCACCTCTGCCTGTGTCCACATGTCACTCGGTCGCGTCTCGGATCCCTCCTGGATCCCTGAGCTCCCTTAGATCCTCTGCGCTGCGCAAGGGCTTGCCAATGGGTTTTTTGCTCCACGTGGTGAGGCACCTAGAAGACTGGGAAGTCACCCTTCCTTATTCCAAGTGGCGAGTGTGTGCTGCTGGAGCGACAGTGGGAAGACGGGAAGCAGAGATGTTGGGGTGGTTTATGGATGTTTTATGGGCTTGTCAGACTGTAAAGTAATGTCTTTACTAGGGAAATGAGATACATGAAAATAACTTGGCTGTATTGTGAAATTTGGCTGCTGTATTATACAGTGTATTTACAGATACAAGTGGCATTTCCATAGGATCAGGCAGAAGCTGCAGTTCAGTCTCTATTTCTCCCTGTCTCTAAATAACTACCACTTGCTGTGTGCATTAAACCCTGAGTTTCTTGTCAGTCGTTTCCCAAGAGTAACTCTGTCACTTGGCTCCAGCATGTTATTTCTGTGCAGTGGTTCATTTTCCAAGACTGCCTTTCCCCTCGACGTTTTGTCTCAGCAGAGAGGTGGTTTCTCAGGTAAGCTTTTCGCTGGGCATGGCCCTGGGGGCAGAAGCTTTGTGTTAAAGCCTTCTCAGGAGTAAAGGCTTATTCGTGGCTTCCTGTAGCAGACATAGCTGAGTCTCCAGCTCTTCACCCGCTTCACTCCCCAAGCCTTTGCAGTAGGGCAGTGTCTGATGACAAAGACATTGTGCAGAAGCTGATCCCTGTAACTTACTGGGAAGCTAGTGAGCAACGGTTTTGTTCTCTTTTTCCAGGAATTGAATGTAGGGTCCTTGTAAACCATGTTTTGAAACAAGACCTCAGGCAAGATTTCTGTATTTGCGTTCTCTGTGTCCTTGGTCAAATAGCCCATTACTGCACCAAGGTTATAAAAACAAGCCATAAACCAACTAACCCTTGAGTAAGTTTGATCAACAACAGAATCCCATAAGCTTGTCATCAACCAAGCTGAAATCATACCTCATAAAAAGAACGGCTAGCAGGTGTCCATACACACCTCCAATGTAATTGCAGGCAGCTGGACAAATTCTTACGGAAGTTTGGTGCAGGTGCCACTCGTTTAAATCTGCCTGAGAGAGACGAGAATTCACTGACTAGTGGTTTGAGGAGTGGCTTAGAAATGTGGTCATTCACTGTGCAGACCTCACAAAATGCTGTTCTCTTATGAACAAAACCAGACCAAGGTTCTTGTCTGTGAGGTCTATGTGTGAACAGTTTCAGTTAATGCAGGGTGTGGGTTTGTGGGTTTGCAGAAAGGAAATACAGACTTTTCTAGAGACTGGAGGGATTTCACTTGTTTGCTGCTTAATGTGAAACAAGCCTGAGAAGTGTGATTTATAAATTGGCATTCCTGTTAATCCCTTCTTTCTGTTATTATATCTGTTGTGGACTTGCCTGGGTTTACTGGAGGCAATGTTAGGAAAGCTGGAGGATCCTGGTGTTGGTGTGCCTTGCTGTGATCAGGAGGGTGAGGTGGGCATGTCCCAGTGCTGTACTCTACCCTGGAGTCTGTCACCTGTTTGTTGCAATGTTCTGTGTGTGTGCAGGTGACAGGCTTCTGGGGTTAACCTGGAACACTGATTGAACTGTTCCTGCTCACATCTCTTTTGGCAACTGTTGGAATTGAATGCATACTCAGCAGAAGAAACCAACAAGCTTTAAAGCATTCAAGAACTTCCTCACTCTTGCTCCTACTTTTCTAACCCTTGTAATGTAACTCTTCTAACCCCTCTGCCTGTCCCTGCTTCAGCTGTGAACTCCTGACAAAATCAGGAAGAAAAATCTTGGGTAAAAATATAGTACAGGCACCTACAGTGGAAAAATGGTAATCAGTCTTGAAAAGAAGGAAAAAACTCTGAACAAAGGAAAGAGCAGGTGAAGCAAACATGGTTTTGGGAAAACAGTGTTGATTTTTCCTGCGGCTGTCTTGCCAAATGCCTCTAAAAACTGTCTTTTTGTTATTTAGAAGGGTACATTTTAGCTTGTAATGGAACAGAAAAACTAAAACTGATCCTCAGGTGCTCAGTCTGGTTAGTATTAAAAATAAAGTGTGTACTGGCCTTCACTTATGTTTAGGCCAGTGTCATAATAATGAAAAGGTCTGTTGGCACTTCACTGCATTGCATTCGTCTGCTGTAAATTATCTTGACATATACGTAACAATGAAATATTGAGCTTTTTTAGGACTTTGCTTAGCCCGGTTCAGGAGCTGGGTTTCCCCCAGCTGCGAAGCTGATAAAGGTGATGTGGAAAGGCAGCAGCTGGGCGTTGTGTTCACCACCCCCGCTGCAGCACGGGAGCTTCCCAGGCCCANGCCACCTGCGCTCACCTCCCTTACCCACCTCCCTTTTCTCCCGGTGCCGCCGCCCCCTCGGGGAAGAGCGGGGTGTCTTGGCCGTGCCGGGAGCACCGACCCCATCCCTCGGGAAGGGGGGGACCCATCTCGAGGGGCTGGAGCTGCGGCTGCCNTGACTTAAAGCACATTGCATGCTCCATAGGCGTGCTATGCTCTGTCGTTGTTGTTGTTTGGGTTTTTTGTTTTGTTTTGGGCTTTATTTGTTGTTGTTGGTTTTGTTTTGATTTGGGTTTTTGTTTGTTTTGTTTTGCTTTGTTTGGAAAAAAGGCTCTTCCGAGGCAGCGCGGCGCTCTCCGCACCCAGCGCAGCAGCGGCGCCACCTGCGCTCACCTCCCTTACCCACCTCCCTTTTCTCCCGGTGCCGCCGCCCCCTCGGGGA